>CABHPQ010141719.1:0-12364 GCA_902168405.1 Peromyscus aztecus
GTGATGAGCCCCTAGGACGGGAGGATCGGCACCACGGGTGGAAGTGAGCTAAACCCAGCTGTCGAGACAAGCCACCTCTGGTTTCTGAGCTGTGGGCACCAGGTGCCACTCCAGTCTCCGCTCAGCAGTGTCTCCCTTGCGCCACCTGGTGGACATACGAAGTTTGTGGGGTAGCTTTGGTATTTCTAAGTGGGCTCTAAGCCTATAGGTTCCAAGGCTTTGAAAGCAGCAGAAAGTGCTGAGAGGGAGGAATTGCCTCTGTTCCCTGTTAACAAAAAGGTTTGAGGTTTTTGTTTTTATAGATGGGGTCTTTATAGATGGTAGCCTGCTCTGTGTAGCTGAGACTGGCCGCTAGCTTGAGGTAGCCCTCTCAGCCTCTCAGATTACAGGCACGTACCACCACCCCTAGTGAGTTTTGAGGAGGCGATTTAGGCTGTCCCAAGGCAGGTGGAGGATATACTGGGATGCCTCACCCCCGAGGGCTCAAGGAGGAGGGCAGGCCTTCACACTAACTCCCTTCTTTGATTTTGATAATCCCTACCTGGCCAGTAATTGACCTGCTGACCGTGGGCGAGTCCCGGCAGATGGTAGCCGTGGCAGAGAAGATCCGGACAGCTTTACTCACTGCTGGGGACATCTACCTCTTGTCCACATTCCGCCTCCCCCCAAAGCAAGGTGGTGTCCTCTTTGGTGTCTACTCTCGGCAAGACAACACCCGATGGCTAGAGGCCTCTGTTGTGGGCAAGAGCAACAAAGGTGACTGGGGGCACCTCCTCTCTTGAGTCAGTCGCCCCTGAGCAGTCTCCCCCATCCCCACTCCCAGGTGCCTCTCTGTTCTCCTTGACTTCTACTAGGGACACCTGGGACGGAGGTGCCCAGACAGTTGGGTAAGGTCTGGTGTTTGTAGGGACGGATGGCAGGTTGCATGTTGGTACACTTGCAGGGAGAGTGAGCCATCTCTGTGTCCCAACAGTACTAGAGCCACTCAGACTTTTTTAAATGTTCAGTGGGTACAGATTAGCTGTCACCTTGGGAGAGGATAGTTATCTGAGGCATTGAGAATAAGGTCCTCATCTAAGGCCAAGCTGAAAGCATTTATTGTGCACCTGTTACATACAAGGTATTGAGAAATACATAGACAACTTAGGGGTTAGCCTTAAGAGATGTGGCATCAGCCAGGCGTTGGTGGCGCATGCCTTTAATCCCAGCACTCAGGAGGCAGAGGGAGGTGGATCTCTGTGAGTTCCAGGCCAGCCTGATCCACAAAGCAAGTTCCAGGACAGCCAGAGCTACAGAGAAACCCTGCCTCAAAAAGGAGAGAGAGAGAGAGAGAGAGAGAGAGAGAGAGAATCTAGCTGAGCTGTGGTGGCACATGCCTTTAGTTCCAGCACTCAGGAGGCAGAGGCAGGTGGATCTCTGAGTTCAAGGCCAGCCTGGGGTAAAGAGTGAGTTCCAGGGCTACACAAAGAAACCCTGTCTCCAAAAACAAACAACAAAACAGAGGCAGACGGCCAGCGGGTGGGGGAGGTGGTGTCTAGAAATGATCTAAGTCAACTGGGACATGGGATGGGGGCTGGTGCCCACACTGACCTCCACTCCTGGGCAGTACTGGTGCGGTACCAGCGGGAAGATGGCAAAGTCCATGCAGTGAACCTACAGCAAGCAGGCCTGGCTGACGGGCGCACACACACGGCTCTCCTGCGGCTCCGAGGACCGTCCCGACCCAGCCCTGGCCTGCAGCTGTACGTGGACTGTAAACTGGGCGACCAGCATGCTGGCCTCCCAGCGCTGGCCCCAATTCCTCCAGCGGAGGTCAGTGGCCTGGAGATTAGAACTGGACAGAAGGCTTATCTGAGGATGCAGGTGAGAGGGCGGAGCCTCTGGTCTGGGGAAGATGGTCTGTCACTGGGAGCTGCTAGACACCCCCTCCCTACTTGCTGACCCTTAGGGCTTTGTGGAGTCGATGAAAATTATTGTGGGTGGATCCATGGCTCGGGTAGGAGCCCTGAGTGAATGTCCATTCCAAGGAGATGAGTCCATTCACAGTGCAGGTAACGGAGTCCTACCCTGTCTCCTCCCGCCCACGTAATACCCATTCCTTTATCTTACCCATTCCTGAGGCTCTTGACCCTGTAACTCCAAATCTTTCACCCCTGACTTCATGACCTCATGTGGAGGAGGTGTGGATCAGAAAAATAAAACCATCTAGCAGGGCCATGACTCTGAGGAGCTCTGGGGTGAGGGAGAAACATGACAGCTGACATGCTTGTCTCGAGGCGTCTGCAGTCCCTCTGGGCCCCTGTCACCTACCAGTGGGCAGCACCGCCAGCCAAGGCCTCTCACCCTGTTCTCTGACAAGGATGCTCAGAGGCTCTTACCTAAGCAAACACCCACTTCTCCCAGAGGCTTCCAAGGGTTCTTCAAGTGGCAGCTTGAGAAAGGGGCTTGAAATGGAATGCACTAGGGCCCTAGCCCTGCCTTGGATAGCTTCTCACTTGGAGTCCTCCTGGTACGACCACGCCTGGGATCCAAGACTGGGGTTTTGGACTCCCTTTGAGGCAATGCCTAGATGGCCTTTAGCCCAGCGGAAGGGGCTGTGCTCGCTGTGTATAGGGCCGTGGGCCGTGGGAGCAGTGCTTGTCTACTGTGCGTGAGGCTGGGTGGTGTAGCACCTCTGCCCTCCTCCTCTACCCCAGACCCTTCCTCTCCCCCCTCCCCCCGCCGCTCCTCCTCAGCAGCCCACCCCTGACTGCTATCACTTCTCCTCTAGTGACCAGTGCGCTGCAGTCCATTTTAGGTGAGTAAGCCACGGGAGAGGCGGTTGAGGCGAGGGTGGTCCTCTGTCATGGGTGGGGTCTAAAGGTGTGGTGTGGACTTTGGGGGGCAAGAGCTGGCTTACAGTCCAAAGAGGGCCCAGAGTGGCTCCCCAGTTCTGAGTCTCTCCATACCCTGGACCTTGACAGGGGAGCAGACCAAGGCACTGGTCACCCAGCTCACCCTCTTCAACCAGATCCTAGTGGAGCTCCGGGATGACATCCGAGACCAGGTTTGGGTGGGCCAGCCAAGGAAGCTACTGATTCTGGGGTGGGGTGGCAGGTGCGGAGAGCTGACTGCTACTCGTTCATCAGGTGAAGGAAATGTCCCTCATCCGGAACACCATCATGGAGTGTCAGGTGTGCGGTGAGTGGGAGAGTGGAGGGGGGGCTCCAGACGGCCCTGCTGCGCGCCCCGGTCTGTGGCTTCGGCTCCTCCTTCCTGGCGACCTGAGCAGGGACCCTAGAGGGTGGCTCTGCCCGTGTCCGCCTCCCAGGTTTCCACGAGCAGCGTTCCCACTGCAGCCCTAACCCCTGCTTCAGAGGCGTGGACTGCATGGAAGTGTACGAGCACCCAGGCTACCGCTGCGGGCCCTGCCCCCCCGGCCTGCAGGGCAACGGCACCCACTGCGACGACATCAACGAGGTGAGGGGTGAGGAGCCCTCGGGGGACAAAACGTCGGGCGAAAGTTGTGCAGAGGGATTTAGGGGAGGTCGAGACCAGCCACGCCAGGCCGGAGGAAGAGGGCGCAGGCTAGACGGGAAGGGGACACAGCGAAGAGGCTGCCTCAGAGGTAGGGGCGTTTGAGATGGCCAGCCAGGGGAAAAGGAGCACCATGAGGTTGGGCTGGGAGAGCCGCGGAAGGGATACCAGAGCAACGCTTCCAGGATCACACGCGGCTGCCTCACTTTCCCGGGAAGATGCCTGACTTCCACCTTCTCTTTTGGTCCCCAGTGTGCTCACTCTGACCCCTGTTTCCCGGGCTCCAGCTGCATCAACACCATGCCTGGCTTCCACTGTGAGGCCTGCCCTCGAGGGTACAAGGGCACCCGAGTGTCTGGTGTGGGCATCGACTACGCTCGGGCCAGTAAACAGGTCAGATGGTGTAGTCTGCATGGCTTTGTGATCAATGAGATGAGGCTGTCCCCACATCAGCTCTGGCTTTGGGCCTAAACACGCCAGTTTACACCCACAAAGCCCCATCGTACTGACGTCTGTATCTGTGAGACCTGCCTCAACTCTGTCCTTTTAGATCTGCAATGACATTGATGAATGTAATGATGGTAACAATGGAGGCTGTGACCCAAATTCCATCTGCACCAACACGGTGGTGAGCCGAACGCCCTGCCCTGCCCATGACTGGGGAAGGGGAACCATGTAACCCCCTCTTCACATTTCCTGTTTCTTCCTGCTCTGCTTGGGCACTACTCCAGTGTTCCCATGAACCTGGCTGAGATTTCCAGGGTCTGCCTTTTACTAGATGTGACCTTTAGCAAGTTATTTAATCTTTCTGAACCTCGACTTTCTCTGAAAAGTGGGGCTGTTATCTACCTTGAAAGAGAACCTAAAGGAGATATATATACCTGATGTGGTTCTAAGTGCCCACCCGTCTTATACTCCACAGGCAGAATGAGGTTAGTCCAGGGCTCATGGTGAGTTTGTCCTTTCCTCCTAACTCTACCTCCCTGTTCTTAGGGGTCATTCAAATGTGGTCCCTGCCGCCTGGGTTTCCTGGGAAACCAGAGCCAGGGCTGCCTCCCAGCAAGGACCTGCCACAGCCCAGCCCACAGCCCCTGCCATGTCCACGCTCACTGTCTCTTTGAACGCAATGGTGCAGTGTCTTGCCAGGTAATGTAGACCTAGAGCAGGAGGAAAAAGGAAAGGTTCTGGAGAAATGTGTAATGTAGTGAAAATATACAGGGACTGACCTGAATGCCTTCATAGGAAAAAGAGAGAAGCCTGTGCCTGGGAACTTACCAGTGGAGAGAACAGAGCCCAGAGCAGGGAGAGCTGTGGGCAGGGCACAGCGATGCCAAGCCAGCCTGCTAACGCCTCCTGTGTGCTTCCCCCTAGTGTAACGTGGGCTGGGCAGGGAACGGGAACGTGTGTGGCCCTGACACAGACATCGATGGTTATCCAGACCAGGCGCTTCCCTGCATGGATAACAACAAACACTGCAAGCAGGTGCAGGGTCAAAGGCCAGCTGGACGGGGGCTGGGGGTGGCGCAGGCTGGCTCACACCAGAACCCACCCACCCTCTTCCTCCCTCTGAACCTCAGGACAATTGCCTTTTGACACCCAACTCTGGGCAAGAAGATGCTGACAACGACGGTGTAGGGGACCAGTGTGACGATGATGCCGATGGGGACGGCATCAAGAATGTTGAGGTATGGGGGATGGAGAGGTGGCTCAGTGGTTAGGAGCACGGGTTGCTCCTGCAGGATACCCGGGATCAGTTCCCAGCACCCCCACGATGGCTCACAACCATCTGTAGCTCCAGTTCCATGGCAGGCCTCCATAGGCACTGCATGAATGTGCTGCACAGACATGTATTCAGGCAAAACACCCATACACAGAAAATAAAAATGAATATTAAAAAAAAAAAAAAGAACTTTGAGGTCGAGTTGCCACGGTGGCATGTGCCTGTAATCCCAGCACTTAGGAGATGGAGGCAGGGGGGTCACTGCAAGATGGAGGTCAGCCTGGGCTACAGAATGAGACCCTGTCTCTCAGAACCAAACAAGGCCAGCGTGATGGCTCAGCAGATAAAGGCACCTGCCACCAAGCCTGGTGACCCGAGTTTAATCCCTGGTACCCACAGAGTGGGCAGAGAGAATTTTTCGCTACAGGTGTCCTCTGACTTTCGTATAGGCACAGTGGCACTTGTGTGCCCTCAGACATACACTAAATAAATAAGTACATGTAAGGAAAAGGAAGAGGCGAATGGAAACAAAATAGGAACCAGGCCAGGCATGGTGGCGCACGCCTTTAATCCCAGTACTCAAGAGGTGGAGGCAGGTGGGCACCTGTGAGCTCAAGGCCAGCTACATAAGTGAGTTCCAGGTCAATAAAGGCTTCATAGTGAGGCCTTGTCTCAAAGCCCACTAACAACAGAACAACCAAAACAACAACAGCAACAAAAACCTCTCAGGTCAAAGGATGCCTGGCCTCTCTCAGGCCTGTGCTCTCTCCATGTTATAGTCTCTGTGGCTGAATCCCATTATCCTGTCTCTGCTTGGCCCTGGGCAATAAATTCCCCAGGAAAGTCTCTACAACATGAATTGTGGAGCCCTGTACCTGGTGTCTAGATAAGATGGACCGGATGGAGGTCGGGTGGGTGGGACAGAGACGGACAAAGGACGTATGCGGGTTTCTGACCCTTTTCCTCCTCCTCCTCTTTGCCCAGGACAATTGCCGACTGTTCCCCAACAAGGACCAGCAGAATTCCGACACAGATTCATTTGGAGATGCCTGTGACAACTGTCCCAATGTCCCCAACAATGACCAGAGGGACACAGATGGCAACGGGGAAGGAGATGCCTGTGACAACGATGTGGATGGGGACGGTGCAGGCCTGGGGCCGAGGGGACGGCTGGGAGACCCATAGGGATGAGGCGAGGAGGCTGGAAGTCAGTGGCAGTCGGGGAAGTCGGCTTGGAGACCCTGGGCTAAGAACTTGATGTGGTTAGACAAGATGTAAGCGAGGCACACGGGTACAGGCAGGTTTCCCGATAAAGCTCAGGGCTTCCACCAGCAGAGAAGAGCCCTGCATAGTTCCTAACTGCCCTGTCTCTCTCTCTCCTAGGCATCCCCAACGGACTGGACAATTGCCCTAAAGTACCCAACCCACTGCAGACAGACCGGGATGAAGATGGCGTGGGAGACGCGTGTGACAGCTGTCCGGAAATGAGCAATCCCACCCAGGTACAGGGGGATGTCGGGGGTGAGGGAGGGTGGGGGTTTGGTGGGTGAGGCCCTTAAATAAGAGGTGAGATCACCCTCTCCAGAGTTCTCAGGAGATGGTGAGATCAGCCCCCTCTCTCAGACAGATGCAGACAGCGACCTGGTGGGGGATGTCTGTGACACCAATGAAGACAGGTAGGGTCTGGGCCCAGAGAGCTAAGGTCTCCTCTGTGACGTAGCCTTAATTCACTGGCCCCACTAAGCAGGAGACCATTCTCACAGTCTGCCCTCCACGCCTACCGCTGGATTTTCATCTCCTCTGGATAGTGGCGAGGGGACGAGGTTGGAGGGTAGGCAGGGCCCCAGAAAGCCCGCAGAAGAAAAGGAGAAGACGGAACCTACATTTTCAGCTGGTGTTTGTTGCCTTTTCTTCTGAGCAGCGACGGAGACGGGCATCAGGACACCAAGGACAACTGTCCCCAGCTGCCAAATAGCTCCCAGCTGGACTCAGACAACGATGGACTTGGAGATGAGTGTGATGGGGACGATGACAATGACGGTGTCCCAGACTACGTGCCTCCCGGGCCTGACAACTGTCGTCTGGTCCCCAACCCTAATCAGAAAGACTCAGATGGTAAGGCTGGGGTCCCAGAGATGGCTAAACTGGTACTGGTATGGGCTTCCTTCAGGCCTACTGAAGGGAGTGAGGGATGGGAAGGTGGAGAGGGGTCAGGAATGGAAAACCCCAGTGGTGACAGTGGGCGGGGCCTGAGTACCTAGCCTCACTCCACCCAGGCAACGGTGTTGGCGATGTGTGTGAGGATGACTTTGACAATGATGCCGTGGCTGACCCTCTGGATGTGTGTCCGGAAAGTGCAGAAGTTACCCTCACAGATTTCCGGGCCTATCAGACTGTGGTTCTGGATCCTGAGGGTGATGCTCAGATTGATCCAAACTGGGTAGTGCTCAATCAGGTATGCAGGGCAGTGGGCTGGGCAGGTGCTGTCGGACCAGACCACCTATTGGTACCTGGGTAGCATTGTGCACCTGGATCAGGGCTTTTTTTTTCCTTTCTTTCCTTAACAACCCCAGGGCATGGAAATTGTTCAGACTATGAACAGTGACCCAGGTCTTGCAGTTGGTATGTAAGGGACACCCAACCCAGTAATCTCCAAAGGGAAGGCTCCTATAGAGGGGTAGGGAAAGAAACAGATGGGGAGGATGGGCGGGGCCTTAGCGCAAGACTCTGGCCCTACATACAATAGGCATCTCTGCCCCCAATACTCACCCCACCATGGGCTACCAAGTAGCTTTAAATGACCCTAACATTTATCCCACTGCCACCCCAGGATATACAGCCTTCAATGGTGTGGACTTTGAAGGCACTTTCCATGTGAACACGGTCACTGATGATGACTACGCAGGCTTCCTCTTCAGTTACCAGGACAGCGGCCGCTTCTATGTGGTCATGTGGAAACAGACGGAGCAGACTTACTGGCAGGCCACACCTTTCCGAGCAGTGGCCCAACCAGGGCTGCAGCTCAAGGTACCCCAGCCGCCCAATTTCCCCAACCCACTGACTTTGCTAAAGCTATTTCTGTCCAACCTTAGGGCCCCACTGCCTGACTAGGAAATTTCTTACCCAGACATCGTGTCTGGACATCAGCTGTGTGGGATTCCAGAGAATTCTCCGGGTCCCTTTGACTCCCTTTCTCACCAGCTCTTACCATCTTTTGTCTCCCTTCACCCTGGTCCTGTAGTTGACACACTATCTTTGTCACTAACTCCCAGGCAGTGACATCAGTATCTGGCCCAGGTGAGCACCTCCGAAATGCTCTGTGGCACACCGGCCACACCCCTGATCAGGTACGACTGCTGTGGACTGATCCAAGAAATGTGGGTTGGCGTGACAAGACGTCTTATAGATGGCAGCTACTCCACCGGCCCCAAGTTGGCTACATTCGGTATGGAAAGGGTTTGAGCCCTGGGGGAGGGGGGGAGGCGAGACTCAACCTCCTCTGACCTCTCCCTAGCAGGGAGGGACTCAGTCACTGTGACCTTCCCTCTGCTGAATGTCTTGGTGCCATGGGTAGGGTTTGCAGACAGTTCCTTCCATTTCCCATCTCAGCACAGAGGAGGTGGTGTTCGGCACACCGTTTCCCCTCTAAGTCCAGGTGTTGAGCCTGATGCCCTTTCAGTTCTCTGGGAGCTTCGAGGCCCCAGGCAGTCTGTGGAAGAGCGCAGTGCTTCCAGCCCCTTAAGCGTGCCGAACTTGCTCCAGCAGCATCTGACTTTGGAAAGGGACCATGGCTTACAGAAGAGCAGATTGAGGCCCGCAGTTTACAGGCCTCTCAGTTTGGTGTTTTGTTCACAACCCTGATCTTCCCCTCCTACAAGTGTCCCTAGTTGGTGACAATGACCTGAGAAGGGAAGGGAGAGAGAGGGATCTGCCTAGGAGCTGGACTTCCTGTGGCCAAGAGCCTGGGGCTGAGTTGGTTTCTCTTTAAGGTAGCTAGAGCGGTGGGGCGCCAGGGCAGAGGATAAAGGGGGGGTGTGGACTGGAGCCTGGGAAGCGGGTGACTTCACCCCCAGCCCTTTGTGCTCATTGTCATAGCAACCCAATCCTTGCTAGGAATGTGCTGGTGCTTTGAGATGCAAAAGGAGCTGGACAAAGAGCTAGGGGCCCAAGGCCTGAGAAAAAGCACCCCTCCCTCCCCTCCCTCAGGACTAGTGTGCACAGGGTGGGGGGGAGCCCACGAAACCCCAGGACATGCTGGCACCAGGCCCACCAACGACACCTCTATCCTGAACAGGGTGAAGCTCTATGAGGGTCCCCAGCTAGTGGCGGATTCTGGGGTGATTATTGACACGTCCATGCGAGGGGGGCGCCTCGGTGTATTCTGCTTCTCCCAAGAAAACATCATTTGGTCCAATCTCCAGTATCGATGCAACGGTGAGGCTTTAGGCTGAGCGCAGCTTGACCCGTGCCCTGGGAAACCCTCATCCTCTGACGTGACTTATCTCCCCTCTTCAGACACAGTGCCTGAGGACTTTGAGCCATTCCGGAGGCAACTGCTCCAAGGAAGGGTGTGAGGAGGCGCCACCGGATTCAGAGTCCTGACTGGAGACCTTTGACCTTGGGCTCTGTCCTGGAGACCCTGGGGTCTAACCTACAGCCCCCTCAGCCTCACAGATGGTTCTCTGGTACCCATCAGGGAGCTCAGCCCCGGAGGGGTAGTGACTCCATTGTGCAGGGGTTGGGGGACTTTCAAGGGGTATTACTCAGGTACTAACCCCAGGAGAGACATCAGCACATTGCCATAAAGTTTCAGTTATTTTCTAAGTCAGTGCAATTACTTATTTTAGGCCTTTTCTAGGACAGAAAGGAACCTGAGTGGTGAGAAAGGCTGGGAGCTGTAGGTTAGCGAGCTAGGGAGAGTTTGACTGAGTTGAGGTGTGGGTGGGAAAAATACCGAATGGAGGACGAGGTTGGAGGATGGCTAACGTCCTTCCAGCCCCGCTTACTCACCGTGGCAGCGGCGACACTTCAGTCTAAGCTCCGCAGGGATCGAAAGCCCAGGGCCAGGGCTGCCCCGCTCGGGGTGAGGGGCGCCGGGGGGGCCGGGGGGGCCGGAGGCCGGGACGAGTGCAATATTGGTGGGGCAAAGAACAACACTGCACCGCATCCCGTCCCTCCCGCCCGCCCGGGGCCCCGGAATCCCGCTCCCTACCACCTGGGCCTTTGGAGCCCAGGGACTGGGGGCGCTCTGGGGAGCTGGGGTCACCTTAGAGGTACACCAGAGCCTGGGCGCCCGGAAGGGTGAAAGGGAGGGTGAGAGGGAAAGGGGGAAGAGAGAAGGGGAGCCCCCGTGCCCGGGAAGGCCACTTTCCGACGCCGAAGCAGTGCGCGCGCTTGCTCTTTAAATACTCAGACTGAGAGGCGCGAACTATTACCATGGTGACCCGTGTCCCAGCAACCGAATTGAATGGCAGTTGCCTAGCAATCCCAGGAGTTGGGGTTTGGTGCCGCCCACCTAAATACTTGTGGGCAGGCTGACGTCGGGCGTCCCCACTCCGCCCGGAGCCGGCCTCGCTAGGTCGCTCAGAGGCGCGACACACGGCGGGAGCGTGGGTTCCACGCCTCCGTTCATGCGCCTCTGAAATGCTTCTCAAGTATTAGCTTCCGTTTTGTATTCGTTGGGACTAAGAAGTGTTTGTCTACTGTAGTTGTACCTACTCCTGCTGGTTTACTCTGCAACCTACACCTGCAGGATCTGGCCTGGTACCCTCACCTCAGTCCGAATGCTGCTGTGAACCCAAAGCCCTCCCGGTCCCCAGTTATTTCTGCCCTTCAGAATATCTCTCGGTTCTCCCTAAATATACACACATGGGTTTGCCCTGCACCACGTGCCTGTCCACCCCAAATATCGTTCCTCTCCCAAACACAGCTCTGTGCTCCCAAATTCCATGGTCGCCCACCTACTCTCTGCCTCCTAAATACCTAGCTGACTGCACATAACCTGTCCCACTCCCCCTCCCACATTCCGATGTCCTCCTCACACAATTTAATGCCCCCTTCCACGTACCTTGGGGCCCCGCCCACTTAGCATCCTTTCCCCCCCCACACACACACACCATCCCCAGAAGTCTGAGTAACCCAAGTACTACTGATCCTTGCTCCTCCACCGCACTGTGCATTCCTTCCTATCTGTCCTAGGCATTGATTCCTTTCGTCAAGGCCCAACCAACTTCCCTAAAATCTCAGTCTCAACTTGGACTGTGCTATCAAACCTCCCCACAGGGTCTCAAACTCCGCTCCCGGTGACCACTAGAGGGCAGGCGTTCCTGGCCAGAAGGACCGGCCAGCCTGCCACTCAAAGTGGAAAGTTGGGTAGGAAGGACCTTAGGCTTCGGTAGAGCCCAAGTTTCGTCCTTTTTAAGTGGAAATTTCCCCCCACCGCCTTTCTCGGGAGCAAGCCAAAGAGGGACCCAGGCTACTGGAAAGTCTGGCAGGGGCGGAGACTGTGGTTTTCAGAGTACAGGGAGCGGTTAGAAGGGTGGGGCTATTCCGGGAAGTGGGGGGGGGGGGAGCCTAAAACTAGTGACCTGTCCACTGTTATCCAGCCCCCTTTGTGTCCTCTCAACCTATGGAAAGCGGTTTCAAGGACCTTCAGAGAGAATAGGGAAAGGGATTGGGGGATCTAGGGATGGGCTTTCCCAGGCTCGTTGTCCAGGGCCTTTCTGCGCTCCATTTCCTCACCTTGGCTGTTGCTCTGGGGCTAAAACCAGAGCCAGGGGGCCCCAGGTTTCCTCCACATACACGCCTGGGGAAGTCAAGGAGTGGTTGGTGAAAGGGGGAGGCCAATTGGAGAATAAACAGGTTGTCATGAGGTTGAGTGATTGGAGTCCAAGTACCCTACACAGGAATGGCTGGGGAGGAGGAGGAAAGGCTGGGGAGGGGGCGGAGTTTTCCTACCTGTCACCTGCTCTAGCGGTGCCTAGGGCGGGAGGGGTACTGGTATAAAGCAGCAGGCACCAGAGCTCCAGCGCGCACACGCAGCACCCGAGTCTGTTTCTGCCCCCTTTCCCGCCTGTTCACTGCCACCATGACTCCAGGCATCCGGGCTCCTTTCTTCCTGATGCTACT
>CABHPQ010141720.1:0-15403 GCA_902168405.1 Peromyscus aztecus
GTCTAACATGCAAAATACCCTAGGATCAGTATTAGTCCCAGTTACACACACACACACACACATGCTCGAAGTGTGAAAAAACAATGTTTTCTTCAGCTAATTAAGTTAATCGGGTCGTGGTATGCTGCAGCGGTTGAAAGCAGCAGCCTCCTTGGATGCGTTTCCTACATGGGTTGCCCTAAAGGACCTTGGCAGTCTATTCATGTTTTGTTTTGTTTTTTTAAACTCAATATTGTCCCCAGTCTAGGCTTTTGATAAGTACACTGTGTACCTTTGGGAAGCCTCAGGGCACAGTGACCAGGCTTCACACTGGCCAGGTCATCCTGTCCATCTATCTACACCAAGCTACAGAATAAGGAACATGTGACTAAAGCCCTGCCTAGAGCCAAGTTCAAGTTCTCTGAAGACCCACATTCTTTTTTTTGTTTGTTTGCTTTTTTCGAGACTGGGTTTCTCTATGTAGCTTTGGAGTCCGTCTTGGAACTCACTTTGTAGACCAGGCTGGCCTCAAACTCAAGCGAGATCCACCTGCCTCTGCCTCCCAAGTGCTGGGCTTCACCAAGTTTAATGCAGATTAATTTGAAGACAGAGCGGCTGAGAAGCTGCTCCTCCGTGATAGCTATGGGGTCAAACACATCCCCAATTGTGGTCCCCTCGACAAGTGGAAGGCCCTGCACTCTTGGGGGATTTCAGTGCTCTTACACCCCACCAAGTCATGTTCAATAATAAATGCCCCATCTAGCCTGCTAAAACATACAATTTTTTTTAATTAAAATTTTAAAAAGCCACAGATGGTGACATACACCTATAACCCAACACAGAGGAGACTGAGCCAAGACTGCCTAGAGTTTGAAGCTAGCCTGGGCTACAATGGAAGTTTCAGGGCTACAGAGTGAGACAAAAAAAGAGCCTTTATGGACACACAACGCTGGCACTCCCACACAGTCCCAGATTCCAACAGTTCAAAAAAAAAATGTTCTGACAAGAATTTCCTCAGTCAGACCCTTCTGCCCATGGTGCTACAGAAGAAGGAGCTTACCAGTACAGCTTGCTTGCCATACTCAATCCACCGACGGGTAGCAAAATTGGTAGACTCGGCACAGTTGAAGCCGTGGTTGAAGCCAGCATGGTAACCATATGGGAAAGTGATCATAAACTCTCCAGCTTCTTGGGTCACCTGAACGAAAGCAGATTTGAAGCAACTGCCGCACATGCGAGGAGCTAGACCTGGGCTCCTGAGTGTTTCTCTGCCACCACTTAGCCGATCAACCAAGGAGAAGTCAAGACTGCCAGGTCCTGAACTGCCATGCACACTAAGAGCCTAACTAACCACTCCTCCCAATGAATGCCGCGTGGAAGCTGCGGCCACCTGTCATCAGTCTCCACCCTAGAGACTGGAACAACAGACTGAGAAAACTCCACCCAATAGACAAGAGGGCACTTCTGGGCAAGTCCATGGACTTCTGGGAGGACCACAGGCAGCTCACCTTGTCAAAGGGAATGCCGTACTTCTTCAGCATTAGTGGGGAAATCAGGGTCATCTTGTGGCGCAGAAAGGCCTCACAGCTTTGAGCACTTCCTGGGAAAAAGCCTGTTTGAAAGAATGGTCGGTCTAAGTTAATAAAGGCTCTGCCCAAGCTCTGGGATCCTGAAGTCACTTCACATCTGCAGATCTCAGGAATGATAAGGACAGTCATCAGAGCGATACTAAGAGGGGCCAGAGAGATGGCTCAGCAGTTAAGAGCATTTACTGCTCTTACAGACTACTGTGTTTGGTTCCCAGCACCCATGGGCAGCTCACAAGCACCTATAACTCCAGCTCCAAGGAAGCCAACACCCTCTTCTGGCCTCCACAAATGGTACGCACACAGACACACAACACACTCAAGCATGTAAATTAACATTATTGTAAACAAACAAAAACAAAAATATTTTGGGGGTGTGGGGGTTGTCACTGTGATATCTGTAGTCCTCACAGATATCAGTCTGCCTCTACTGGGATTAAAGGCATGAGCCACCATGCCTGGCAAAAAAAGAAAAAGAAAAGAAAAAGAAAAAGAAAGTGGTGCTAATGCTGCTCCAGTTCCAAGTCGAGTGAGGCCTCTGCTGAGCCTCCAGCTCTGCCAGCTGGAGCGGTACCTGGGGCATCAGACTCTGGCAGCACTCAGATCCTCAAGCTGCCCTTGTGCCTACAGAGCTGAGAACTACCCAGAGTTTCTCCAGGTCTGTCTGTCTGTCTGTCTGTCTGTCTCTCTCTCTCTCTCTCTCTCTCTCTCACACACACACACACACACACACTACACCTAAACAAAACACAGTAACTCAATTTGGGCTTTCACATTTGGAACTTTGGGAGGAGAATCTGACCAAGTCACTTCCTGGTTGAGGTTTGGAGAGATGGAGGCAGAGAGAGCAGGAAAAGGACCAAGCCCTCGTCAGACAGACTAGGAAAAGCTAAGACTGGGCCTGTTCCACTAATGTGTGTGTGTGATCTGGCAGCTGAGCTCATGCGCCCCACCGCACGTGCAGGCCTGTAAAAGGTGACAGGTCATCTGACCACAGAGAATGGACATTTCAGAACAGGGAGCTAGACTGGAGGAGGCTGACCCTGTATCTGGAGGGGTGCGGTACCTTTGGCAAGACGTTCCAGGCGTTTCCCATGCTCAGGTGGAACAGAATACCTGCAATCACATGATAACAACATCAGACACCAGCAGAGGGTCAGGGAAGGAGGTGAGGGACTTGCGCTCACTCACAACCACCTTGAAGGAAACAGGCAGGATCCTGAGGGTTCCCAGTCCAAAGAAACGACAAATGTCTGAGGTGATGGGTAGGCCAACCTGACTGCTACACATCACATACATGTACTGAAATATGATACTACAGCCCATAAGCATACACAATTATTATGTGCCAGCTAAAAATAGGGGTCTATGGGGGGGGGGCGCAGGTTGAGACAGGATCTCACTATGCAGTCCTGTCTTGCCTGGAAATTAATATGTAGACCAGGCTAGCCTCAAATTCAGAGATCTGCCAGTCTCTGCCTCCCCAGTGCTAGATTAAAGGTGTGCTCCACCATACCGGGCTTAAAATGTATTTAAGAACACCTTACTCGAAGCAAAACTAGAAAGGCTGAGACAGGAATAATTCTTATTCAAGGCCAGCTTGAGCTATAGTGGGAAAGGACACTAAAAACCAATCTATGGAAATGAAGTATTCGACTCTAAGACAAAGGAGTAGAGAGCCTACACAGAAGGATGAATTTATCTCTTCTACATTCACTCACTTAATAAGACAGGTACTGAATAAGAGCTCACAGAACAGTAAGTCTCTCTCCGTACTAAGGAACTCCTATAATAAAATTGTTCCCTGCATGTTAGGGACAGGGAATCATATTACTGTGAAGCTTTTCACAATGCTCCTGGAAAGAACGCTCCTGGAAAGGCCTGATGGCCAGGCTGGAGAAATGGGAAGGAAACATGGTGACCAAGAATGTGGCACCTTGAGACTTGGCCCCATACTGCAGATGAACCCATTTTTCTACCATAAAAGCCATACTGATTACCAATGATTCATTACTCCTCCATGCAATGTGGTGGAGACATCACAGGAGCTGCTCTTCATGGAAAAACAAGGAAATAAGAACACCTGAGACTCCTGAAAACGTCTACACAACCGCTGACCTTTCTATTCCGTTACCTTACTTAAATCTTCACAATCTGTACTGAAGACTATTTCAGTTCAGTGCAGTGGGACACAGGAATGGAACCCAGCACCGGACGGCAGCAATGACCCAGGACTGTCTCCTGGACACGGCACCAGTGGACTTCTAAGCACATGTGCCCTGTCAATCCAAGAGCTCTGCAGTGCAGCTCAAACCTGGGAACTGTTTCCCTCACGCCCTCTCCCATGCCTACCACCATGCCACCCGGCTCTGCCCTCCTCCCCAGGTCTCAGCCTGGGTCTCATCTTCTAATGCTTTCTCTGCCCTCCTCCCCAGGTCTCAGCCTGGGTCTCATCTTCTAATGCTTTCTCTGTCCTCCTCCCCAGGTCTCAGCCTGGGTCTCATCTTCTAATGCTTTCTCTGTCCTCCACCTGTGTGTCCTTCCTCTGGGGACCTTCCTGCAGCTTTTCCTTCCCTGTCCTGTCACTTTTCTGCTTCCTGGTGTGTCCTGACCAGCCTCCTACCTGTGGCCTGAGCACCTCACATGTGCTGCTCGCTGCTGTCACAGGCAGAGCCTCCACTAAAAGGCTGAGAGTGAGAGACAGGGCAGTACACAGAGAGTTCATTTTTGTCTTCCCTAACATGTGAAAAGCAGGAGCATGTTCAACATAGCTTCATTTGCTGCACACCAAATCATTTTTCCACAAGCAAAGAAATCTTCCTAACATATGACGAGTAAATTTAATGTATGCCCCAGGAACTGGGCATGGTGGTGCACACCTTAGATCCCAGCCCTTGAGAGGCAGAAGCAGGTGGATCTTTTGAGTTTGAGGCCAGCCTAATCTACAGAGTGAGTTCCAGGACAACCAGGGTTACACAGAGAAACCCTGTCTTGAAAAATCAAGAAATAAAAAAAGCCACAGGCCAATGAGAAGAGGGAATCAGAAAACATCAGCAAGCCTGGAACAGCCCCACGCCTTTGAGTAACTCCACCACCGTATGAAGCATGGTTCCATAAGTATTTAAGCACTGTTCTTTAAACCCTCTAATCAGCCATGCATGGTGGAGACACGTGCCTATTAATTCCAGCATTTGGGAGGCTGAAGCAGTAGAATCTCAAGTTTAAGGTCAACCTGGGCTACGGGGTTGAGACCCTATCTCAAACAACAGAAGACAACAAAAATAGAACTTGCTACTCAAAGGTATTCTGGGCTCCCAAAGCACCCCAAAGCGTAACTCAGCTCCACTCCAAAGCTGGTACCCAGAATCTACACTTCTCATGTGTGTGAAAAGTCAGAAGCCCTGTGCTGACGGAAGTGTGGTGAACTGACGGGATGAATACAGGCTGACTTTACCAAGACTTTGGCTCTCCAAAGTGCAGGTAGTTGATGCTGTACAAGTCCATGTCTTCTGTATGCCAGGCAAACGACGTCTTCCACATGCCGAAGTACAGGTATGGGGTGTTCACCCCCTCAATGGTGATCCCACTCTCCTTTTCCACCAGGTCCAGGATGGTCTTCAGCCGGCCAATGTTCCACTCGTCAACATGCTGCCAAGGAAAGAACAGCCCAGGACACATTTAAAGGCAGGGACCTCAGATGACCTGTCACTGCCGACTAAAATGTGGCACATCAAAACCACAGCATCCAAAATAAATAGCCAGGCATGGAAGAACACACCTTTAATCCCTGCATTCAAGAGTTAGAGGCAGGTGGATCTCTGTGAGTTTGAGACCGGCCAGGTCTACATAGTGAGACTATGTCTCAAAAACAACAAAAAAAAAACCAAAAACAAAAAAAAAAAGGTGTTGGGTGGTGGTGGAATGTAATATTAGAAAATAAAAAAAAAAAGTTGAAAACAATATGAAGTAAAATTTTAAAATTAAGAAAGAGTCAGCAAAATGGCCATCAAGCCCGATGGCCTGAGTTCAGTGCTCAGAACCCACACGGCAGAAGGAGAATTGGCTCTCACAAAGTCCCCTGACCACATCCTCTCCCTAAGTTCTCACGGTCATCTCGGAGCCCCTCTTCCAAGCAGGTTCTGGATGGCCGCACCCTGCTGTTCCATCACCTCTGGTACTTACAGCCATCACCGTCTCCACCCTCCACCCACCATGTGTCCTTCCATGTGGACCTTGGCACCCATTTCTTTCTGGACCTGTCACCTTCCTGTCGCCATGTGACTCCCCACCATACAAAGTGACATCAACCAACTTAGTGTCCAAGTCATCTGAGAGATAACCCCTGAAAAGCATTATAGGGTTTTTCATTCACCCAAAGACAGACCCAAATAGTCCCCCTTCTACCATAGTAAGGCAACTCGTTAGCCCAAAAAGGCACCGCATGCCAGGCCAGTAAAAGCGGTTAAAATACTCCTGTGACAGAATTCACTGGAGAGCTCGGAATCCAAATATGCTCCTCCTCTTTAGTCCCCTCCCTCCATTTGACTAGTCAGAGCCTCTTCCTACAGACCACACTCTTCCCTCTCCCAGAGCCTCGCTCTCTGTGATCTACCCCACCCTTTCGAGAACTCATCATCTACCACCCACACGCCATGCACACGCTTGAAAAGGACACCACAGCACCCACTTCACACGCAGTGTGGGAGACACGACATCAGTCCCGTGCAGAACTGCAGCGAGGAGGAGGAGGACAGCAAGTGGGGGAGAGCGCTGGTTTGTTCAGCGGCCCATTCCCCAGCCTTTACGTACCTACGGGGTGCCAGGCAAAGTACCTACTGGGTGCCAGGCAAAAACTGCAGGGTCTTAAGTGGTCTCACCTTTTCTTTTTTTTTTAAATATTCATTTAAATTACACTGGTGTGAAGGTGTCAGATCCCCTGGCACTAGAGTTACAGATAGTTATGAGCTGCTATGTGGGTGCTGGGACTTGAACCCGGGTCTTCTGGAAGAGCAACCAGTGCTCTTAACCCCTGAGCCATCTCCCCAGCCCCATGGTCTCACCTTTTCATAGAGAGTACCATTCACATCTGCACCATAGATGGGAGGATTGAATGTGAGGTTTTTCCAGTATTTACGCTCAAGTTCTTCAAATTCACTGTATCGTGGAGTACAGTACCTTCCAAAAATAAAAGAAAGATGTTAGTCATTTACAGATGTGGTGGTTTGAATGAGAATGGCCCCCACAAACCCATGTTTGAATACTTGGTCCCCAGTTGGTAGACCTGGGAAGGGTTAGGAAGTGTGGCCTTACTGGAGGTGTGTCCCTGAGGGACAGCTTTAGAGCTTCTGAATCCTCTGTCCATCCCCCAGGGTGCTCTCTGACCCCTCTTGCCATCTGAGATGTGCGATCCCAGCTGTCCCTGCCACCACACCTTTGCTCCGCCATCACGGACTCTACCCCTCTGAAACCATAAGCCCCACATTAAACATTTTCTTTTATAAGTTGCCTTAATCATGGTGTTTTATCACAGCAACAGAAAGGTAACTAATACAACGGAAGAGTAAGTTTATGAGGTATTAAGAACCATGTAAGATACAGCCACTATTCCAGGGACAACCAAACATTTCAGAAGAACAATACACAAGGCTGGTAATGTGGCTCAGTCATAACAGTGTTTGCCTAACATGCACAAAGCTCTGATTCAAACCAGGCATGGTGGTACATGCCTGCAACCCCAAGACCTCATGCAAAGAATCAGCATAAGGCCATCCTCTGCCACATGAGACACTGTCTCAAAAAAACATGAGGGCTAAAGAGCTGGCTCAGCAGTTTAGAACATGGACTGCTTGACTAATCCCAGCATTCCGGAGACAGGCAGGCAGACCTCTGAGTCTGAGCCAGCCTGGTCTACAGAGCCAGTTCCAGGACAGCCAAAGCTACACAGAGAAACCCTGTCTTGAAAAACCAGAAAAAACAAATAAACCAACCAAACTCCTCTCCAGGGCTGGGGAGATAAGTGGTTAAGAGCACCGGCTGCTCTTCCTTTGGTTCCCAGCACCCACACGGGAGCTCACAACACCGTAACTCCAGCTCCAGGATCTGACGCCCTCTTCTGGCCTCGACTAGTACCCGGTATACAAGCAAACATGCAGGCAAACACCCTTCCCCACAAAATGAAAAGTCTAAAACTTAAAATAGTCCTCCCTTTGACCCTCTCACTTTCAAGTTTTTCTTCACTTTTCTCTAATAGATCGATCTGTACTGTTCTGCTTCATAAACAAACAAGCAAACAATCCTGGCCTTCTAAGCCCTAATACAGTCCCATCTGCACAGTCAGGAGATGAAACAGAATCACCACGTGAGTCAAAACCAGCCTGGGTTACCTGGGTTACAGTGAATTCCAGGCAGATCTAATCCACAGCATTTCCCTCTGGAGGCCATGGACAGGAGGAAGCCAGGAGAAGGTCACAGGCACAGATGTGAACCCACTCTCCCTTAGGAAGGTGATACGCTCACCTCTCGGGAGAGGCTGCTGCACCCTGCAGATTCTAGGGTGACGTGGGAGGACGGGCTTACAAACACAAAACCCAAAGACACAAATCGAGCCACACCCACACACCAACCCTCCAGGATGCAGAGCCACGGGGCAGCACCAGTGTGTCTGCACTGAAGGAAAGAAACTGCTCCTAACAGCTCACTGGTCGCTGCTGCATTCCCAGCATCCTCTCAGAATCCAACACTCAACAGATAATCAAAGGGACTGAGAAGAGTATTCGAGAAAAAATACTCAGCAACAACAGAAATACGGGGCAAAAAAACTTTTTATATATTAGGGTGGAGGGAGGTAAAAGCTTTCGTGAGGCCTTAACACACACAAAAAAGCACATAAATAAATTTTTAAAAAGAGCAAACTGGGATGAGGGTGATAAATTGGTAATGTAACATAAAAATTACATGAAGAAAAAAAACTGACATGTGCCGACAAGCAGAGATGACAGGGGCTGCAGAGATGGCTCAGCAATTAAGAGCACTGGCTGCTCTTCTAGAGGGCCCGGACTAGATTTCCAGCACCCACATGGTGGCTCACAACTGTCTGTAATTCTAGTCCCAAGCATTCTGATGTCCTCTTCTGGCCTCTGTAGGCACCAGACATGCATGTGGTGCACATACATACATCAGGGAACACATCCATACACACATGAAAGGGTTTTTTTCGTTTTGTTTGTTTGTTTTTTTAAAGAAAGGTGACAGAGAGGAGCATGAAGCCTTGATGGGCAGGTAAGTGTGGCCCAGGGCACAGCTAGAGGAGCCATGAAGGATGGTTCAGACGTTCAACCACAGCATGGCACACTTCTTCAACAGACTTCCGCATAAATTCACCAAAAAGCTGGCCAGGGATGCAGATGTTTTAAGAGTTATCAAACAAACCCATAAGATCTCAATTAGACTATAAAAAGTAAAATGACACTTGAGGGAGGGGGGACGCTGGGGTGCACTGAATGTACCCAGGTGGGAAGATGGGAAACTCCAGACTTAAAACTGGGCTTGCTCAGTGGAGGTGCAGCTGCCAGGCGGAAATCAAGACGTGCGGGCCAGCGAGACTGGGGAATGAAGAAAAGGAAAGAAGGGATCCCCCGAAGGCCCGCGGGGTTGAGGAGCGGGGTGGGAAGTGAGAAAAGCTTAAGAGCGATGACTGGGGGAGCAGAGTGCAAACAGAGCTCATCTCTGGGGGTGGGAGGGAGACTGAGAGTCGAGTCTTAAAGAATGACTGCAAACACCAGTCAGCAAGGACACCGGGAAGAGGATACGGCCAGAGGAACCAAGCTGGCAGACCGTAACCGGCTCGGCAATTATCCATCGCGCTGGGGAGTGTCCAAGCAGCGGTGAGACAGCGCCGGCTGCCCGTGACAGACAGAGGGGAGCAAGCAGGTGTGACGGACAGATCCAGAAAGAGCTCCTTCGGCCTCACCTCCAGCATGCTCCCCTACAACTGTGCAATTTTCCAGAGTCAAAAACGCGTCACACTGCTGGGGCTGGAGCTGTAGACTATGCGTCTGTGTAAGAGGCTTTGGGTTCCCTCTTCAGCACCAACAAAAATGCTCTTAATTAAAAAAAAAAACCAAAATCAAAAAAAACCCAAAGAACAGGGGCTGGAGAGATGGCTCAGCAGTTAAGAGCACTGACTGCCCTTCCAGGAGAGCTGGGTTCAATTCCCAGCATCCACATGGCAGCTCACAACTGTCTGTAACTCCAAGATCTGACACTCTCACACAGATATGCATGCAAGTAAAACACCAATGCACATAAAATAAAAATAAACAAATGAAAGAAAAAAAAAAAAAAAAAAACCCTCCTGCAACTGGGGCAGAGAGACGGCTCAGCAGCTAAGAGCACTCACTGATCTTGCTGAGGACCTGAATTCGGTTCCCAGCACCCACATTGGGTGGCCTCCAACTGCCTGATTCCCCAGTTCCAGAGGATGTGTCTGACACCCTATTTTGGGGGGTACCTACATGCATGCTAGTGTGGATACAGAAACACAAACAAATAAAAATAAGAATCTTTTTTTTTTAGACTTGTGAGACATGTAGCCCTTGCTGGTCTGAACTCGCTATATAGACCAGTGTGACCTCAAACTCAGAGATCTGCCTGTGTCTGCCTCCCAAGTGGCATGATTAAAGGAGTGCACCACCATGCTGGTACAATAAAATAAATCACCAGGGTTTTGGTGTTTTGTTCGTTTCCTTGTTTGTTTTTTGCCTTTGGTTTTTTTGAGATAACAGTTTCTATGTATAACAGCCCTGGCTATCCTGAACTCACTTTATATAGACCAGGCTGCCCTAAAACTCAGAGATCCACCTGCCTCTGCCTCCTAAGTGCTGGCATTAAAGGCGTGTACTATCATGCCTGGCTTAAATAAAACCTTTAAGAAAACAAAACAAAATTACTGGCACTGGAGAGATGGTCCAGTGGCTAAGAGCACTTGTTGCGCTTGCAGAGGACCCAGGGTCAGTTCCCAGCACCTGAACAGTGCCGCACAACTGTCTGTAACTCCAGTTCCCGAGACTCCAGCATCCTCTCTGGCCTCCATTCTCACGAGGCATGCAAGTGGCACACTGACACACATGTGGACAAACACCTACACACTAAAATAACCAAACATTAAAACACAAACTTGCGGCTGGGGATGAGAAAGCAGCAGGACTTTACAGATAGAAGAACAGGGCCAGCAAGGTGCTTTAGCGGGCAGTGATACCTCCAAGTGTGATGATGTAAGTTTGATCCCTGGCACCAATCTGGGAGAGAGGGAGCAGTGTCGCCCACAGTTGTTTTTTGAGTTCCACCCAAGTGCCATGGCATGCATGCTCACATACTCCCACGATAAAAAAATAACTAAATTTTTTTAAAGAACATGGACATGGCGGGCGTTGGTGGCGCACACCTTTAATCCCAGCACTCGGGAGGCAGAGCCAGGTGGATCTCTGTGAGTTCAAGGCCAGCCTGGGCTACCAAGTGAGCTCCAGGACAGGCACCCAAACTACACAGAGAAACCCTGTCTCGAAAAACAAAAACAAGGGGCTGGAGAGATGGCTCAGAGGTTAGGAGCACTGACTGCTGAGTGTCCTGAGTTCAATTCCCAGCAACCACATGGTGGCTCACAACCATCTGTAATGAGATCTGGTGCCCTCTTCTGGTCATACATGCTGTATACATAATAAAGAAATAAATCTTTAAAAAAATAAATAAATAAAAAAAATAAAAAAACAAATAAAAAGAACATGGACAAGTTTAGCACCTGCAAGCAGAGGCAGGAGGATCAGGAGGTTATCCTCAGCTACAAGATAAACTAGAGGATAGCCCGGGATAGTACAAGACCTAGTCTCAAAAAATGAAATAAAATAAAATAAAATAAAAAAAATAAATAAATACATAAAAGATTTAAAGAGTAAAAGTAAAAAAGCAGAGCACCTTGAGGAGGAAATTCATCCATAAAAAGAGCAGAAAGGGAAAAAAAAAAGCTAGCCGGTGGTGGTGCACGCCTTTGATCCCAGTGCTCAGGAGGCAGAGGCAGGTAGATCTTGAGTTCAAGGTCAGCCTGGTCTACAGAGTGAGTTTCAGGAGAGCCAGGGCTACACAGAGAAACCCTGTCTCCAAAAACCAAAAAAAAAAAAAAAAAAAAGAGCAGAAAGGGAAACTGATGCCTGAACCAAAGGAAGTGTTCTTCAGTAATAGTAACACAGCAGCATCCTTGGACAGCTGTGAAGAAGCAATCCTAGGGTCAGAGAGATGCCTCAGTGGGCAAAAGTACTTTTTGAGATTCCCATAACCTGTGGAAAGGTAGAAGGAGATATCTGTCTCTTGAAAATTGTCCTCTGGCCGGGCGGTGGTGGCGCACGCCTTTAATCCCAGCACTCGGGAGGCAGAGCCAGGCGGATCTCTGTGAGTTCGAGGCCAGCCTGGGCTACCAAGTGAGCTCCAGGAAAGGCGCAAAGCTACACAGAGAAACCCTGTCTCGAAAAACCAAAAAAAAAAAAAAAAGAAAGAAAATTGTCCTCTGATCTCTGTATTCATGTGTGGTCCATAAATAAAATAAAAACAGTCTGATGTGGTGATGCCTGCCTTTAATCCTAGGGCTTGGAGGTAGCAGCAGGAGAATCTCTTTGAGTTCAAAGCCAGCCAGTTCCAGGATAGTTAGGGCTACATAGTGAGACCCTATCTCAAAATTAAATAAAGTTACCAGGCAGTGCTAGCGTACGCCTTTAATCCCACCACTTGGGAGGCAGAGGCAAGTGGATCTCAGTGAGTTCGAGGAGGCCAGCCTGGTGTACAAAGAGTTCCAGGACAGCCCGCCGCCGGTGGTGCACACCTTTAGTCCCAGCACTCAGGAGGCAGAGCCAGGTGGATCTCTGTGAGTTCGAGGCTAACCTGGGCTAGAGTGAGTTCCAGGAAAGAAGCAAAGCTACACAGAGAAACCCTGTCTCAAAGAACCAAAAAAAATTGAAGTTTTAAATATTTTTAAAGAAGCAATTCTAGGCCGAGATATTAAGACAGGGAAAAAAGTATTTCGACTTGCTATGGCTATAACTGCTGCTCTCAGAGGATGAGGCCAGCCTAGGCTACACAGTAAAACGTTGTCTCAAAAACAAAGCAGAACAAAATGAAAATTTAAAAAAAAAAATGGTATTCCCACTCACTTATCACTATTGGCGATCTTTCGGAACTCACGGACAGTCATGGCTTTTTTCTGTATGTTGTACTGAGTGAAGAGTCCAGACTGACCAGTCACCAGTTGCTGGATGGGTGCAGGGATAACAAGATCATCGATGTCGTCATAGGACGTTCGTGGCTTCCACTCTTTGGGAGGAACAACCTACAGGGAACAGAGATGGAGGCAGATGAGAACCCAGCAAGCCGGAATCCAAGTGTGTGAGCCATCGTCCAAACTAGCCATCCATTTGACCAGAAAGTAACTCTGATTACCTATGTTCCTCCAAACCCAGGAAGTCACACTGTCAAACTGACACTGACCACCCTATAATCTAGCTCAGTGATCTAAGCAAAGCATTACTTGTAAACCTAGGCATCTTATCAGGTGGAAGAGCTGATTCTTGAACAGCCCAAAGCTCTTTAGCAAACAAAGCCACAGAAGCAGGTGTGCTGACCGGCCAATGCCCGTCAGCATAGTACGCCAGGCTGTCTCGGGTTTGAGACCTAGTCCACACTAAGCTAGTCTATGCTACCAGTAAGATCCTGTCTCAACCAAGAAAACAGTAACTAACATGACTTTTATGAAAGAAAATAATGGATATGCATCATAAAAATCTCAACAGCTTTTATATAAAATCTAGTAAGCATGTACACTTATTAACACGCACACCCCGCAGATGTGCTGAAAGCGACACTGTAGGCCATGCAGGTCCTAACTACTACTCGAATCTCAAAGGAACCATTTCCACTTCAGTCAAGCTTTCAGGAGTCTCAGAGAAGACACCAAGGTCCAAGACTAGTTCCCAGCGTTGTAACGGAAGTCCTTGGTTTTTGTGCATACATTTTCCCCCCATACCAGAAAGTAAGAGCCGGAAAAACCACCCTGAGGGGCTGGGTGTGGTGGCCCACGCCTTTAATCTCAGCATTTGGGAGGCAGAGGCCAACAGGTCTTTGAGTTCAAGGCCAGCGTGGTCTACAGAGTGAGTTCCAGGTGAGCCAGGACTACACAGAGAAACCCTGTCTTGAAAAACAAACAGCCGGGTAGTGGTGGCGCACGTCTTTAATGCCAGCACTCGAGAGGCAGATCTCTGTTCGAAGAGGCAGAGCCAGGCGGATTTCTGTGAGTTCGAAGCCAGTCTGGTATACAGAGTGAGATTCAGGATGGACACCAAAGCTACACAGAGAAAACCCATCCCTAAAAAAACAAAAAAAAAAAAAAAAAAGAAAAACAAACAACAAACAAACAAAAAGGAAAACTGCCCAGAGGTATAGAGTGCTAGACTGAATCTTCAATACCATGAAAAACAAAGAACATACAGACAAGAATTCGAACCTGGAACAGAATGTCTCCTCTGGGTTCTAGGTTCAGACTTTCGCCTCAGTTTCTGGAGGGTTCTTCCAAAAATGCAATCTCTTTACTGGGGGAGGGGGACTCAGAAAACCTTGACTGTGACTGAATATATGTAGGGCTGGTTTGACTAGGGTGGATGGCCTAATTCAGTGCATAGGGAGAAAAGAGGTACAAACCAGAAACCAATTCCAAACTACAAAGACCAGAATACTCATGGGTCTGGCCAGCGTCCTCTCTCCCTTGAAGGAAGTCCCCATGGGAAAGCAAATTCTATCAAGTGCCCAATGAGAGAAGATAGGTGGCGTAATAATCGATGATAGGCAAAACCCTGCAAAGCACCCAGCCCCCCACGAGGCCTGAAGCCCGAGGCCAGGCCTGGAAACACTGGCTGTGGACTTACCTTTCCTGCCCCATTACCCTAATCGTGCACTGTACACGCTGATCTTAGCAAGGATTGGCTACACCCTAACTCTCAGTACAACTCAGTTCTGGTCTTCATTTAGGGGGAAAAAAAAAAAATATATATATATATATATAGATAGATAGATAGATAGATAGATAGATATATTAGATATATATACACACACATATCACTGCTACCCATTGCATCTTTAGGAACTCAGAAAACATGACTGCAACAGGCTGTGTGAAAGGCTGAAATGACTGGAGGAGGGGAAGGGACATTGATTCAATGCACAGAGAGAAAATGAGCACAAACCGGAAACTAATTTCCAATTACAAGATCAGAAATACTCTTGTAATGGCTGCCTAAGCAGGTTAGCTACCCTGCTCCTTACCTTGGCCAGGCCAGCCCGATGAGCTCCTTGGGATTCAATGTAGGCAATGTATCTGCTAAAGTTCCGGAACTCTTCCATGGTAGGGTAAAAGGTCATTATCCGAGCACTGGGGTTCAAAGTTTCCGATTCAGAAGCCATTTTTATTTCTTTTTCAGGTTGATTTGTTTGGATAAAAATCTGAAGTAAAGGGAACAAAATTAAACAAGGAATAGTTATTTAAATGAACTAGAAGTATGAATAAAATCCCTTCAGGTTAAAAAGAACCTGAGGAAGCCAGAAGGTAAGCAGAAGCCTGTGATCCCAGCACTAGGGTGGAGGCCAGATCAAGAGTTTGGAAACCACCTCTACAAGTACACAACAACAACAACAACAACAACAAAAAAAAGGATGTGCCAGATGATGATGGTGGCACACTCAGAGGCAGGCGGATCTCTGTGAGTTCGAGGCCAGCCTGGTCTCCCAAGCGAGTTCCAGGAAAGGCG
>CABHPQ010141721.1:0-14702 GCA_902168405.1 Peromyscus aztecus
CAGGGCCGGGAGGCTGGGCCCGCGTAACGCCGAGCCGAGAGCGCCGGTAGCACAGGGCGGCAGCAGGGCAGGCAGACCGGGCGGCGACAGCAGGCGGCCCTGCTCCAACAGCCTCAGCACGCTGCACGTGGCGGCGGTCTCCGACACCACCGAGCGCAGCTCGGAGTCCTTGCCCTGGTCCTTCTTCTGCTTGGTTCGCCTATTCTGGAACCAGACCTTCACCTGAGCGCAGATATGCGGGAGGAAAAGTGGGAGAGAGCAGCAGGAAAGAGCAGAGTCAAAGGCAGCAGGGTTTTTTGGGGGGCTGGGGGACTGGTTACTGGGACCCTCCCCTAACCCTAGACCTAGCCTCAGCCCTACCCCGCAGCAGAGGATGGATGCTCCGAAGCTGCTAGGGGAGCAAGAGCCACCACGAGGGGGACACCATTCCACTGGGCTGCGCTTCCGGGTCATGCAAGCAGGCCTAGGCCAGAGCGGGTTACAAGAGCAAAGTAATAAAATGTCCACAACCCTGACAAGGAAGGAAGACAGCTATTTCGCTGTGCTGCTGCAATACCCACAGAGGTGTTTTGTGTTCACAGATTGGTCAATGAGCACAGCCTGAGACCTAAGGCCTGGGGAAGGTTGTGCCAAAGCTGAGGTGGCCAGGGAACAGCGTTTCTCAGCCTTTCTAGATCCAGGTCGCTAGCCCAATGAGTTCAAATTTGGCCCCAGAAAATCTATCGGTGCCTCTTAGAGACTCCAAGGGGTTGTTCTCTGCTCGTTAGACCAAAGACTGACCACGAACCAGCAGCAGACAGAGAAGGTGGGGTGGAAGCAAGGCTGGCTTCCTAGGTCAGGCTTCTCCACCTTTCAGCACCGGCTAGTTTGAAGGCTTGGAATTACACTCTTAATTTATCACTCCCTCTGCACTCCATTGGGACTTTGGCTGACTAAGAACATCCCAATGCTCCCTTCCCCTTCTGCCTCTTCTGGCCTAGAATAGAGGGTAGTGGCTATATGGGGGGTGAGGGGGATAAAAACACCCTGTTTAGATTTTGAAAGCTAAAGGGGTTAACACAGACAGCAAGACATGTTACTATGCCAACTCAAACTCAGATTTTCCCCATCTGTTCTGTCCTCAGTTCTGTGCTCAGCCCAGATTTTAGGTCTAAAATGCTCTCCACCTGTTTCAGTGCTGGGCCTAGGAAAAGAGACTGGAAAGGAACTGACAGATTGTTAGCACACCTTGGCTAACCCCCAAACAGCTCACACGGGGCAAAAGCTCCCAGCCTTGTAGTGTAAATAGTGTAAAGCTTATGGTCAGCTCCAGAGCAACATGGCACTTTATGGTAAGGAGAAGACCTAAAACCAAAAGACACGGTTTTCAGTGCTGGCACCCAGGTCACCAAATCTACTGCCCATCGGACACTGTCATTGGCACAGAGGACAGTGTCTCTTAGGACCCCAGCACGGTGCTCAGGGCTGGCTTTTTAAGAGGTGAGGGCTGCCACATTTGCACAGGCCCGTCTCTGAGAGTTGGCATCACTTTCTAATCCTACTCCTTGCAGAATGGATCTTGGTGCTGGGTAAACTTAAAAGTCCCAGAGTGGGTGTTACTGAGAATATAGCCAAGATGATATGTATACAAATGGGGGGCAGCTTTTTATAAATCAGAAGCCACGCAAAAATTCTAAAGTCTGAGAACTAACAGGAATTCCAAAAGGACGGAATATGGGTCCCCTGGGTCAAATCAAGGTATGCAGAAATTAGACCTTGGAGGACTTGAGAATGAGTAGAGGAAATGACAGTTTAAGAAAGAGGAGAAAGCCTCAGGCTTTCATCCCCGTCCATCATTCCAACTCCTCCACGTCTCTGGAAGGTTCGGTCCAAAGCAAGGTAGACAGTGAGGAAAGGCAGGCTGGAGTGGTGGGAAGAGGAAGCCTGGTGCTGTGAGCATCCTGGCAGCTGGGTACCTGGGTCTCAGAAAGATTGAGCTGCCGAGCCAGCTCGGTTCTCTCCCGGCCCACCACATATTGGCAACGCTGGAACTCCATCTCCAGCCTGTAGAGCTGCTCCGCCGTGAAGGACGTGCGTGTCCTCTTGGGCCGGTCCAGGTCCAAGCCCTTGGGCAGGATGATTTCTCGGATAGACCCCTTGGCATCTAGGGAAGGGTAGATGTCAGCCACCAGAACCCTCCAGTTTTCTCCTCCTCCTTGCCCTGAGCTAGCTAGGGACAAGTCTCCGGCAGGATGCGGCGGGTGTAGGGGTGGCTGCAGTCGTAAGCCGAGCCCCTGTGGATGTATAGAGACCAAAGGGGCTAACTTCATGGCATTAATTGGAAGAGTAACCAGACTTTGTGTAGGTAAAGTCCCCCAGACATCAGAGGAGGAAAAAATTGAGTTCCAAATAGGTGGATGTTCCTTCTGGCCTAGGGGGCCTCTGCTGCATGGTCGAGTCCCCAGTATCCCAGAGGGGCCATTACTGAACACCCCAACCCCAGCATGGCCCCAGACTACAGAGCAACCTGCACTTCTGCGGTCCCCACCCCCAACCCGGGTCTCTGGCCCGCTCCTACCCAAGCGGCAGAAGGAGGAGGGACCGAAAACCCGCTTGCGGGGCCTGGCTATCTCCTGGCGGGGGCGGCGCCGGCTGAAGCCGGCCTCAGCGCCGCTAATGCCCCGGAGGAGCGCACGCCGCCCCTTGAGCGAGGCCGAGTCAGGCAAGGAGGCGGCATCCGCAGCCCCGCGACCCAGCTGGGCGGTTTATCTAGGCGGCAGCGGCCAGGCCGGGAGCTCAGCGCTAGGGCCCTCAGCCTAGCGATGCAACTGGCCGGGCGCTGTCCTGCCGCCTAGGGCTGCTCCTACACGCCCAGGGTTCTTTTGGGTGCGCTCTGCTCTCCAGGGCTCAGAAGCCCGCAGGCCGCCTACCAGCAGGTCCTTATCCCGAAGGTCGCGCGCATTGCCCCCTGAGGACCCGGGTCCGAAGCCCCAGCTTGGTGACCTGCCCACTCCTCGCAGCGCCTGGGTTCTTTCGGTAGCCAGGCTGGAGGGGCCCCTCAGAGCTGCTAGAGCCGAGGCCCCAGGAGAGCGCGTTCAGAGGAGCCCCAGGCTCGGATCCCCTACGGCCGGCCAGACCCGACAAAAAGAGAACCAGCAACAACTTTCTCCCAAGTCCTCGCCAGCCCTGGGAGGCGGCGCGCAGCTGCGGCCAGGGAATTACCCCCCAAAGAACGCACCCCCAAAGCCCTGCCCATCCCTACCTCGGACTAGGATCCGGCGACAGTAATCCGGGTCTGCAGAGGAATTGGATTTACTTTTGTTACAATCTTCCGAAGCGCCAGACGCCGAAAAGGCGCCCTGCGGCTCCTTGAGGAAGGCGGCCGGAAGGCTCCCCTCGGCGCCCTTGATCTCCCTGCTCTCCTTGTGCGCGTTCTTCGAGACCCTGGCGGCCTCGGTGTCCGAGTGGCACCGGACGTCCATTTTGTCTGGTTTCCCGAACATAGGCAAAACAACACAGAAAAGAAGAAAAGGGGGAGGGGGTAGGAAAAAAGAGGCAGAAGGGGACAAACCCCTATAACACAGCCCCTAAGCTCCTTCGCCGGAGAGAATGAATGTCCCCGCGGGGTGGCTTCGGCAGCCGCGGAGGGTCAGCGGCGACCGGAGAGTGGCGCGCTAGAAGAGAGGCGGCCGGTCTGGTCCAGGATCCCGGTGGAGCAGTGGCGAGGCCGCCTCGTCAGCGCCCGCGTCCTCTGAGCACGTCCAGTGTCCCCAGCCTGGCGATCAGGTAGCGAACAGCGCGCAACTCCGTCCGAAACGCTGCGGCTCCGCCTGTTACTGAGGCGGCCGAGTTGTGGTTGTCGGACACCCGGGGGGGACGCACACTCGCTGTTGCAATTGATTACGGGTAATTTCGCAGCCCCCACGTTTCAGTTACCTCATGAATACACTAAATTGTTTGGATAATATATCAGATCGTAATGGATGGTTTCTGTCCTTGTCCCCAATCAAGTAGGGGTTTAGCCAGTGAATAAATGGAAATGATTGGTCTTGCTTTCGGGAAACACAATCAAAGACCCACACTTCCAGAAAAACTTTTGACAAGATTCATCCTGAATTGTTAGCACCATTAGCAGGCATTATTAACTTTCTCTTTGCCTTTGACCTTCCTGCTCACATACTGGCTAAAAGGAGGTTTCCTCCAGGCTCTCCATATAGAGCTGAATGGGGGGGGGTACCCCCTCAGTCCATGTAGCTGAAGAAAGCAATTGCCTCTGGGTGGGGAGACAAGGGAGGGGGAGAAAAGTTTCTCCCTAAAGTCTCCCCCACACACACTCCAAAAAAGCCAAGCTTCTCCCCAAGCGACTCTTTAACACACCTCGACGCTGACCGCAGCCATCTTAAACTGCCGACCCTCTTCCTGTAGCCTCCGTTGGATTTTTTTTCCTGCCTGCACCTCCAGCAGCCCTGAGGCAGTCCATTCAAAGGGCAGCTTTGTACTCAGAGTCCAGCAGGAGGGGGGGAGTGGAGGGAGAGAGAGAGAGAGAGAGAGAGAGAGAGAGAGAGAGAGAGAGAGAGTAAAAATCTCAACTGTGAGATCTGCTTCGAAAAAAAAGTTTCCCCCTAGCTATTTCATTGTCTTGCTACAATGTCTTTGAGAAAAGCAACAGCCAGTAATCCAATAACAGCATTGATTAGGCCACAATGATTCAATTCAAGCGCATGGCCTTGTGCAAGGAGCTTGCTCCAGCCCTTCTCGTCACCTTGCCGGGGCAGAAGCCCTCTCCACGCCGCTCTCCCCATTCATTCCTTTATGGGAAATGCGGAGCAAAAGGAGTGAAAGATGGCAATTATCTAATTGGACTATTAACAAACAGTCCTCTGAGTGCGGCGGTCTGGCGTGGCTCCTGGGCGGGGGAAGGGCCGTGTTCCCGGCCCTCATTCACAAAGAGTGCAGAGGCCGCGGAGGAAAGGGGGTTTTTAAAAGGGAGTGGGGGGGGGGAGGAGAGGAGAGGTGGGAGGTTTGGCTGAGAATTTTTCCACACAATTCCAAGAATGGGGAGGAGGCGGGCGGGGGAGGGGCGGGGGTCTTGGCGAGAAGGTGGGAGGCAGGGAGTAAGTGGGGAGGGCAGCGAGTGTGTGTGGCGGCCTCCGAGGGGCTCCGCGCCCGCCCCACCGTCCGGCTGTCACCTCCAGGCCACCGCTGCGGTCCCTCGGGACTGTTGAACGTGGAGGGGGCCGGCCGAGCCGGGTAGCTGCACTCCTCTCCACGCCACCTCCGGCCCCTTAGGGGCAACCACGTTTGGTCCGTTCCAAGGCTATCTGTCACACCACAGGCAGACCTCGGGCTTCGACTATATGACTGGGGGTACTTAGGGTGATTGTGTTGAGTGATGTCCACTGGGCGGGGAGTATCCCGGAAAGCTGATTGAAAGCCCAAAGATATTACTGTGGACGCAGCCCTCATGCCCGGACACCTCCCGGGCGACCCGGTGGCAACCGCCTGTGATGTCCGCTGTCGCTGCCCGGCCTGGAGGAACTCAAGAAAGCAGAGAGAAGAAAAGGGTCCCTCCTCCGCGAGCCATCCCGCTGTACAGAGATGCACCGCCCGCCTTCTTGGTCCCAGTGACAACGTCTATGAAGAAGGGCTCCTGAGGCCTCGGATGTCCCCAATTGGGTGCCCTATTTGCTTGCTCCGGGTGAGGGTCCTGAATTCCAGCCCAAAGACACACACCCACTCACCAGGCGGTGGGTGGCTCAGAATAACCGGCGTGGGGCGCCCAGACTCATGCTTTGGAGTGAGTGGGAGTCCCCTCTCTGGCTTAAACGCCCCCCACCTCGCGAACATCATTGGGACCCCAGCAACAGTCCAGACAGAACTGGGCAGCCTTACATGGATCCAGGCCCCTAGGCCTTAGGATTCTGCAGCTCTTAGTTACCAGGACATCCTCAGGCAGATACACCTGCTACCCACAAAGTCAAGGCCTGGAGGAAAGTCTTTAAAAAAAAAAAAAAAAAGTGGTCAGTTCACGACTTTTCTAGGGAGCCAGCCCTACCCCTCCACTTTCTTAGAGACAAAGTTTGCATATTTTGTTACAAGTAGGAACGCGAGAGCTTTTGTTTGTTTGTTTGTTTGTTTGTTTTGAGCGCTCCCATATTGGGTGTCTAAACACATTTAATATGCTTAAGCCCTTTCTCAGAAAGGTAGCGAGGTTCCAGGTTAGGGCTACTGAATGGCGGCTCCGAGAAGTTCGATAACTTGTCCAAGCCACAGGTCAGTGAATACAAAATTTGAACTCTGTGACCTCAGAAGTATTCAGGTCTTCACCAATTTCTCGGGGCTCTGGGCTTCGAGTTTCCAGAATCCCCAAGAGATGCCCTAAGAGCAACCAAGAGGTTGCTCAAAGAGACACAGGGCTATGCCCTTAGTGTTAATGCCAAAACATTCTGAGTGTTTGACGTTCGTTTTCATTTGTTTTGTCCAAATAACATGAGATGGCAGTGGAAACACGAAGTTTTGCTTTGGTCATGCTATCTATTACTAGCCAGGAGCATTTCGTAGGAGCCCACCATCCTGTACCAACCTGATTTGAGGTGAACAAAATCCAGTTCCCCATGTCTCAAAGTTGTCTGACGACTGTCTGGAATCCAAGTTCAGGAATTCACATTTCTATTGGCTAGGGGAGACTTAGTTGGAGAATTGGACCTTTTAAAGTGGGAGGACTCCAAGTTCCGAGGGCAGACCACATCACTGCTTATTGGATCTACAAGTGCTTACTTGGGAAAGGAAGATAGTGGGACTGTCTGGGATGAAGCAGAGATTTATCCAGTGTCTGGGAATGTCAGAACCAAGGCAGCACTCAGGAGGTCTCCAGCACTCATGCTAGGTTGTCTTCATCTAGACACACCAATTAACTATGTGAACTCACTAGCTTTGTCAGAGCTCCGTATTTGCAGTACAAATAATATGGTTATCAGATGCCCATCTAGGCTTCCAGCACTTGAAATAACCAAATTAAATAAAAAAGTCGATCCATAACTACCAACTACATTTTGCCTTTTGTCATGCATAGCATTCTATGCCCCACGCCCTCCTGTCTTTCTCCCCTCTCCTCTCTCTCTCTCTCTCTCTCTCTCTCTCTCTCTCTCTCTCTCTCTCTCTCTCTCTCTCCTGTATTAAAATTCTATGGGCATCCATCCAGAAAGAACATGACAGGTTTCCCAGAGGACACAGCAGAGGATGGAAGCCCTGGATGGAAATTTCAGGAAAGCAGCTGCTGTTCCCAGCCAAACGCAAAGCTGTGTGTCCATTGGCAAAAGAAAGGAGGGAATTCACTCAATTATTTGGATAATCTGAGACACTCTTGTGCTGTGCCGCACACATAAGGACATGGGGCTGCTCCAGGTGAAAGTGTTTTATTTCCCCGGCTATGTTCCTCCCCCTTCCAGTGCCCCTTTCTGCCCCCACATGTCTATCTGCAGGTGCAGAGAGACCCAGAATAGAACTGTAGAGCTGGAAGGATTTTTAGAGATCATCTATTCCAGAACCTTCATTTGACTTGACAGATGAGGAAAATGAGCCGGGAAAGACAAAGCAACTTATTAAGGATTAGACAACTAGTTAGTGGGGGTCTCTGGGCTGCGGTCCTGGTCTCCTGACTCAAAGTTGCATTCTCATCTCTACCCAGGCTTCCTAGACTTGGCTGGAGAAAGCACTCTTTGGGACGGGGTGAGATGATGTTGGAGAAAGGAAGCTAAAGGTCTCCTTGAGCCCTGGGCGTGCTGGTTGTAGTCTGTGCCCCTGAGCCCTGGGGGTGCCGCTCATAGTCTGTACCTCTACCCAGTTCTCTCATCCAGGACATTAGAAATCAGTTTCAAGATGGCACCAAGAACCGTCCTCCGCCATCCTCCTTTTGTCTTCTCAGAAGAAGTAGGAGGTGAAACTTGATGGGAGAAAGAGCCGAGATCCTCTTAGATTATGAGGAAGGCAACATAGCTTACTATGATACATCATTTCAAAAATAATTGCACCAGAGAAGATGAGGCAAGCAGAAAGGAAGTCTTTCTAAGAGTGGACGGGGCACTCGATAATAATTAACTAAAAACCAGGATAACTGGCATTTATACAGACTTCCACCTGCAACATTGCCAGTGGTGGGGAGCTCAGTCCTGTTTAGTTACTAATGCCCCAATCGTGCAGGATAGGGGTTGGGGCAATGGAAAAATAAATGAACCACAAGCTTCTGTTGAACATCTAAAATGGAGACTGTAGCCATGCATCCAGGCATTTCTGTCTTGTTTCCACTCAAGGACAAGACAATGTGCAGAGAGCCAAACTCTGGATTACTCTATTTACATTAAAACAATTGATTCTATTTCTCAGCCTGCATGTTGTATCAGGAAACTGAGTTTTGTCAGTGAATTATATATTTTGAATATGAAACATTCAATTTTAAAGGAGTCTTAGAATGGCATAGTTCAGTAGTTCTATAGGTTCATTCATTTTTTTTTAATGGAACAAAACCAAACAAATAAAGACATGGAGCAAATATGGCTTCTGGAGTCAACCAGGTAACTCATATGCGCAACTCCTAGATCCATTCCTTACTAGACAATCATCTTTAGATGGGTTACATTCTTTCTCTGTGCCTCAGCATTTTGTCTGCAAGATAAGTTTAGCTCTAGCACCTATAAGTATTGGATAACCAAAATAATGTGTTTAAAATGGTACCTGGCAGATTGTGAGCACTGCCAATAAATATTTGCCATTAGTGTCCTTAATGTTGCATCTCTGTGCGGGTCAGTCTCATGCTGATAGAACATGAGATACTAAGAAAAAACCAGGAGCCAGCCAGGATAGCTGATTAGCTCTGGGAATAGGTAGCAACTATTGTGTTGGCTTGAACACCACACAACAAAAATAAGCATCCAGAATTTAAGGACTGCCATGATCCAATTAAACTCCTCTAGCCATAAATCCACTGCCATTCTTCCCATCAAGAGCCAAAATCAATTTCTCCTTTGCTAAATTTGGGTAGCTTTGTCATATGCCTTGTTAAACAAAATTATATGGAAGTGTCCTTGTCCTCCTTCAAGGGTCTGAAAGGGATGTGGTCAGCTTCTGTCCTTTGCTTAGATTCCAGCTTTCCTGCTGAGGGGAAGGAGGCCACAAGAGAAAAGTAGTGCTTGGTGTATGACATAAACATCAGTGCATAGGAAAGTGAGGGGTGAGCCCATCTGACATCCATGGTAACTTTAGCAGAGATCTTGGTGTGAACCATTGACTGAGTCCTGTCCAAAGAACAATCTTGAGGAAATATATGGTGGCTGTTGCTTTAAACTGCTGAACTTTGGCTGTGTTTTTTATGCTTCAGTCAGTAACTGAAAAACCCATATTATAGAGGAGGAACTGAATCTCAGCCATTTGTTCATAGTCACTAAGCCGGGAATCACCACAGACCAGGGTCAACTAGAGCCACCCAGCACCAAAATCTGTGGTGGTAATCAATGGACCCTAGCGACCCCCAGAACTATCCAATTATAACGGATTTCTTTTTGATCTTTTCATATTTCAGAGTTATCTGCTATAAGTTGGGCTAATAAAGGACCTAATTTGTTAGCCTTAACATGAAAAAGAACAAGTGTTTTAGACAGTGGTATCTGACATGTCATTTCTCTTGAAAAGTGAAGGGAAGCATCTCCTTGGGACCTGGATTTCTTTAAAGCTTTTGTTTTTAACAAAAACTTTTATGTGTATGGGTGTTTTTCTGGAAATACCTGTACGTGTGCCATGCAGAGGCCAGAAGAGGGCATCAGATCCCCTGGAACTGAAATTGCAGGTGGTTGTGAGCCACTGTGTAGGTGCTTGGAATGGAGCCTGGGCCCTCTGGAAAAACAGCTGGAGCTCACTGAGCCATCTGTCCTGCTCCTTCCTTTCTCTTTTAATAAATAAAGGTGTGAATGAAGAGGGTGGGCTCCCACCGTTAAGGAATTAGAGATACATTAATGTCTGGAAAGTGACAACAGGTGGCTGTCCTGCTCCTTGAAATTCTTCAGGTGAAGCATTCTGGGAGAAGGAAAAGGAAGCTGGTTTTTGTTAAACAATTTTCTAGTTCACAAAGAACTAGAAAGTTTTCCAGGAAGCCTGGAATGTGAATAAATGTGAATCTTTCTAACAAGGCATGTTTATGTCTCCAAGCATCTTTAAGCCCATAATTTTCTAAAATACCTTACTGCCTGAAAAGCAGCTGGAGCCATTTATTCAACAAGTAGATAGTAACGCCTGATCCATGCAAGGTTCTGAGAGATTCCTGTATCAAAAGTGTGAAGTGTTTTCACATCAAGGGGCTGCTCCTCACCTAGAATCTCTTCTTCTACACAACTCACCTCACTGAGCTGTAACTGAAAAGGAAGAAGACACCACCTGGGTCATGTGCCCAGACAGTACCATCCCAGGCCCCCACTCAACACCTGCCATGCTTATTGTTTTTGTTTTATTGTTATTCATTTACTTATTTTGAAACAGGGACTCATCTATCTTAGACTAACCTTGAACTCACTATGAAATAGAAGATGCCCTTAAACTTCTAATGTTTGAGTCTCTACCTCGCCTGTGCTGGAATTACAGTTGGGTATCACCACACCTAGGCCTGGGCTTCATGCGTACTAGGCAAGTACTCTGCCAAGCAAGCACCTACTTAACTTTTTAACTTTTTTTTTTTTTTTTTTTTTTTTTTTTTTTAAAGAGAAGGTCTGGACATTTAACCTGGATGGGCCTCCAACTCAAGATCCTCCTGCCTCTGTCTTCTGAGTATTGAGATTATGCACACAACCAACCCACCCCTTCCAGAAACCTAATTCCAAGGAGTTTAATCCTCCCATTTCTGAGCCACCGGATGCTTGGAGGCAGTAGAGGGAAATGAGAGTGTAGGTTCAGGCAGGAGCATTGATGATGGAGAGTGCCCACCAACAAGAAGCCTTGGAGAAGGAAAGTAAACCTATAAGCACGGAAACTACAAGTCAGGTCATTATAACCTCACATGCTTGCCAGGGCCTGAAGGCAGCAGGAAGCGGTGTAACAGTCCGCAGTGTGGTGCCGATATCCAGGCAGACGGCCTTCTGGGATTAAGTTGCATTATGTTGGGAAAACAAAGAAGCCCACACAATATTTGAGGAATATTTTGATATGAAATAAATACGGAAAATTGTTCCTATGCCATAGCTCATTCCTCAAAAATAAGGGAGAAGTCATTGTAGTTGTAAATATACAAACTGTGCCAGTGTGGGAGCAGAGCATGTGACTAATGGACTTTTCCTTCCTTTGACACCTAAAGATGACCTGGAGATACAGAACTGAGTGTGAGTAGAGTTTTTTGTTTGTTTGTTTATTTGTTTGTTTGTTTTCGAGACAAGTTTTCTCTGTGTGGTTTTGGTGCCTGTCCTGGATCTCGCGCTGTAGACCAGGCTGGCCTCGAACTCACAGAGATCGCCTGCCTCTGCCTCCAGAGTACTGAGATTAAAGGCGTGCACCACCGCCGCCCAGTTGTGAGTAGGTTTTTATCCCAGGCAATTTTCTGTGAGCTTTTCTGCAAGACAGACCAAAAGAATAAAGAAAAGCAGAGGGGTGAAAGGCACAGCTGAGGCCACTCATCAGCACTCCTGAGGTAAGCAAGGAAAGGAAGCCACAAGGAAGAGCCAGCCTAGTGCATTATGGGTACTCATATTTGCATAGGGAAGAAAAGGACGTGGGATGACTCATAACTATCTGTGAGAGGTGATTGTTTTGAGTTTGCCAAGATGCTCTTCTGTAAGAGAAATAGAGACCCGTGGTCCTAGAGGCACCAAGGGCTGTAAGTGACCCTGTGACCCCATGTGACCAAAAGGAGGTAGAACCAGTCTCCATGGAATGAAGACCCAGCGGATAGAAGGGACAGGACAGGCTGATGATATTTTGGTACAATGTGAATCCTAACCTGTTGTTTACCTCTCTCCATCTTCAAAAAAAACATGTGATTTGCAAACATTGACCAATTAAACCAGTGTGACTTCTCAAAGGAACACTGAGCCCCTTTAATCGGTTTGACTTTTGTGAAAAAGCTAATAAAATTAAGGTATAATGTTCCTGAAGAGGAGCACATAGGACCATAAACAGTTTTTGGGAAGGATTAAGTATTCAAATATGGCTGTAGCATTTGAGGTCCTCAGAAACTGTGAAGAGAGATATTCGCCCACCTCCACAGTATGGATCACTGAAGACCAAGGATGAGCTGCAAATACCTTGGAGATTCTCTCTGCAAGTATCCTGATCTGGTTCCCTGCCCATGGGGCTTGTCTGAACCTGGAATCAGGAAAGAGGAGTGTGCTGTTTGAAAGAAAGTTGGCCCTGTAGGCCCATAGGGAGCGGCACTATTAGAACATGTGGCCTTGTTGAAGTAGATGTGGCTTTGTTGGAGGAGGGGTGCACTAGGGCATGGGCTTTGAGGTCTCTGAAGCTCAAACCAGTTCACTTCCTGCCTGTGGATCAAGATGTAGAATTCTCAGCTCCTTCTCCAGCACCATGTCTGCCTGCACACTGCCATGCTTTCCATCATGATGACAATCGGCTAAACCTCTGAACTGTAAGCCAGCCCCAATTAAATGTTTTCCTTTATAAGAGTTGCTGTGGTCATGGTGTCTCTTCATAGCAATAGAACCCTAACTAAGACTCAGAGGAAGGCCACCTCACGAGCCAATCAGATTCTCCCAGCATCTTGACTGTAGAGAGTCACATGGATTAGATGCTTTTCCTAGGGCCATGCACCAACCAGACACCAAACACCTGGAACAGAGCAGGACATTCAGTCCCATCTGAAGATTTGCTTGCTGTTGCCTGATACACAGTGTTTAAAAATTACCCACAGTTCCGTTCTGAGCCTCTGCTCTACATCCCTTCAACTGTTTTCCCAGCCGTAGTTCTAGGCTTGATCCTAGGGCCTCAAGCCTGCTAAGCAAGATGTACATCCCGCCCTCTTTTTACTAGTTTATTTTGAGACACCAATTTTCCTAGGCAGGCTTTCAACTTCTAATCCTCCTGCCTCAGTCTCCTGAATAGCTGTGATGTATAGGCTTGTGCCTCCCAGGCTGTTTCTGACTACATATTCTTTTTGTGTTTTTTAAAATGTTAATTCATTTTAAAAATTTACATTTATTTATTAGAGAGAGGCAGGCAAACCATAAGCTTGTGTGGAGGTCAGAGGACAAGTTCCCTCTTTCCACTGTGGCTTCAAATGATAAAACTTGGGTTGTCAGACTTGGTGCCATGGACTCTGCCATTGGAGCCATCTCACCAGCCCTAGATCTGTGTGTCTGTGTGTCTGTCTGTCTAGAGACATGGTCCCTTGTATCCTAGCTGGTCTTGAACTCAGTCAAGGATGACTTCCAAATCCAGGTCTTCCTGACTCCACCATTCATACTTTACATAGTGCTGGAGGAGGGATCCAGGTCCTTGTACACTCAAGGCAGCTCTATATCAACTAGGCTACACTCCTAGCTCCCTAGCCCCCAATACATCCCCTTTTAGATTATTTATTTTGTTTTATGTGTATGAGTGTTTTGTCTGTGTGTATATATGTGCCTGTTGAGGTTAGAAGAAATGGAACGCCGTTTCTCAAAGAAATGTGTTTGGGGTGGATATAAAGACAATTATTTTGTAATTGTAGGTGGACACTCTGGGGGAAGAGGAAGAAAACAGAACCAGCCATTGTAATTGTAGGTGGACACTCTGGGGGAAGAGGAAGAAAACAGAACCAGCCATCGGGAAGTGGTGCTGAGGAACAGCCACAATGGGACATCTATATTATAACCCTTCTCCAAGGCTCAGGGACCATCTTTGAAGGAGGTGTGGAAAGGGTCAGAGGTCAGGGAGGACAGTGTTTTCTGGCCATGACAGGACCACTGCACTCATGAACCCACAGCAGCTGTGGCTGCGTGCAGAACCAGTCAAAGCTGCAGACCCCTAGCTAAGGAGCCATTCACCATTGATGACTGTTGGAGGGCAGAGAGTCAGTGTTCTTTAAGGGTGGGGCCCCTACTAGGTCGACCACCCTCCAGTGAATGGTCATACCCTCATGGGTATACTCCAAGCACCAGCTGGACTCAATAAAAAATTAAATTAATTAATTTAACCCCTGGTGATATTTTGGTACAATGTTATTTGGTACTTTTCACTTCCAGCTTTCTGTGGAAAAACAAAACAAAACAAAACAGAGAAAGAACATATGAAGTTCAGAGGGAGTGAGAAGGTAGATGGTGGGTCTGGACAAAATTAAAGAAGAAATGGGGGCTGGTGAATGGTGAATACAGTCAAAATACCTTGCATATATGTATGGAATTCTCAAAGAATTAATTAAAATATTATACATATATATTTGCAAAGCTGAACAAGGGGCTAGAGAGATGCTCAGTGGGTAAGAATGCTTGCTGCACAAGCATGAAAACCAGTTCAATTCCCCAGCACCCATGTGGAAAGCAGTGCAGCCATGCATGCACCTGTAACCCCAGAACTGTGATGGGCAGGGACAAGAGGATTGCTGGGGCTTACTAGCTATCAGTCGCCTCCAGACTCAGTCAGGGACTCTGCCTCAAGAGAATAAAGGTAGAAAGTGACAGCAGAAGACACCCCACATCGATCTCTGGCTTACACACACACACACACACACACACACACACACACACACACACACACAC
>CABHPQ010141721.1:15773-42246 GCA_902168405.1 Peromyscus aztecus
ACACACACACACACACACACACACACACACACACACACACACACACAAACCCAAACAAACAAAAATCGGAACTTGAACTCCTAGATAACCTGGTTGCCCTGAGCTCATTTTTTCACATCAGCAGGAGGCAAGAACTGACAGATGCCCCTGAAGGGGCTGGTCCTAGAACTTTGCTGTGGTTTGGAGATGGCTCGTCCCCCAGAGGTTTTGTACAGGAAACATCCTATGTGTGACTATTAAGAGGTAGTGGGACTTTTAACAAGTAGGGGTTGCCTGGTGGTGATGGCACACTCCTTGAGTCCCAGCATTCAGGAGGCAGAGGCGGACCTGGTCTACAGTTTCAGGACAGCTAGGGCTACAAAGAGAAGCCCTGTCTCAAAAATAAAAAAAAAAAAATTAAAAATAAAATAAAAAAAAAGAGGTGGGTGTCTGGTCACTGATAACCAGGTCGCTGGAGTGTCTGGTCACTGATAACCAGGTCGCTGGAGTGTCTGAGTGGTGTTGCCTCTTCTGAGGACTTTGGTCCCTCCCTCTCTCCGGCTTCCCATCTCACCTTCATCCCTTTCATTACTGGCTCACCATTCTGACACCATTTGTCACAGACTCTCACCAGAGCAGAGTCAGTATTGGTGTCCTGTTCTTGAGCCTTAGAATGGTGAGCTAAATAAACCACTTCTCTTTGTAAGGTACCTAGACTCAGATATTTTATTATAGCAACAGAAAATAGGTGAGTACAGGCCTAGAAAGTATCTGAATATAAGACAATACTGTGAAGGGCAATCATTCTACAGATGTCTGTCAAGTTGGGCAACACAGAAAGCTGGAAGTGAAAAGTGCCTTTTCCCTAAGAAGCTAACAAATTGAGGGAGTGTCAACAACAGCCTGGGGTTCTCAGGGCTTGCAATGTGTTCCAGATGAGATAGTCTCAGGATTATCCAACTGGGTTTCTGCCATCCATGGAGTACTTAAACCCCAAGTTATATCAAGAAAACACTGGACTGGGGAGAAACTTGGAACCAACTAAGACCCAAAGCCTTCCTCTTTGGATCACCATGGGGTCAGGGAGAGGATAGTTGTTTTATTGTGGATGTAAAATGTCCCCGCAGGCTCAATCCTTTGAACACCAGGCTGGTGGTCCTCTTTTGAGAAGGTGTAGAACCTTTAGGAGGTAGAGCCTTGCTGGAAGAAGTGGGTCTCTGGGGGATGGGCTCTGAGGTTTGTAGTTCAGATCCCCTGGCCTCTGCCTCCCAGTCTGTCTAGATGGAATCCCTTGTTCTCTTCAGGTACCACAAAGGACTGTGTCCCTCAAACTGTAAGCCAAAATGAACCCTCTTTTTAGTTGCTTTTTATCAGGTGTGTGATCTCAGAAACAAGAAAAGTAACTAATAAAACAAATGAAAGACGGTTTGTGGCAATAATATCAACATCTACTGTCATCTAGGTCAATAAGACCTTTCATGTCAATCTCTCCACTCCCTGGGCCATTTTATGGACAAGGAGATTGGGCCTTTAGGGTCCCGAATGGCTTGGTGACAGCCTATGTCTTATACCTTAGGATCTGTGTTTCTTTGCCTGCATCCAGGGAGCTTGAGGCAGGCACTATGGACTGGTATTTGCTCTCTCTGGCTGGGGAGCAGTCAAAGAATGCAAGAACGTGTCCAGGGAGGTGCAGGGACATTCATGTGTGTGCCTGGTACCCACAGAGGCCAGAAGAGGGTGTCAGATCTCTGAAAATGGAGTTACAGATGGTTGTGAGCCTCCATGCGGGTGATGGGAATCAAACCATGCTCAACTACCTCGGGCCCTAGTACTGGTTGTTTTGTTGTTGTTTTTTGTTTTTTGTTTGTTTTGTTTTGTTTTGTTTTGCTTTGCTTTGTTTGGTTTGGTTTTTGGTACAGGGGTAAAAATGAGAACCTCTCTTCTCCAAACTCCTTACCCAAGCCAGAAGACTATTTGCTAAGCACACTGCATACCCTGCTCCTCCTGTGTGCCTGCCTCTCCAGAAAATCTGCCCCTTCTTCCTTGTTGCCCCTGAGGTCAGCCTTTCTCCATGCCACTTCCTTCCAAGCACAGCTTTCTTCTCAGACTTCCTGCTCAGGAGTTCTGATCTTTTGCATTGCTCTGACATTTACTACGTGTGCCTGGGCCTACTCCATTTATGCTGATGTGAATAGCTAATATTAGGATGGTATCACAGGGCCTTGTGCATGTTAACTCAGTCTTTGGCTATATTCTATGAGCATGGACTTTTATTAGCTTCAGGCGAAGGAAAGCAGAAGCTCAGTGACCCATTCAAGGCCAGCCAAATGGGTGGTGATGGCACATGCCCCAGTCTTCGGGGCTGTGAAATACCACAGACTTAGAAGTCCAAGATCAAGGTGCCCTCAGGTTGGGAGCTCTCTTCTTAACCTTAAATGGCTGCCTCTGGCTATGTCCTCACCTGACCTTCCTCTTCCTCTGCGCTCATGAAGAAAGTGAGTGACTTTCTTTCTTTCTGTATTTTATTTTAGTCTTTCTATTTTTTTTAATTTTTATTTATTTATTTATTTTTTGGACAGAGTCTCAAGTAGACTAGACTGGCCTTGAATGCTCTATATAGCCAAAGGTGATCTTGAACTGCTGATCTTTCAGCCTTGACCACCCAAGTGCTAGATTACAGATGTGTACCTCACCTGGTTTTTGCAGTGCTAAGAATGGAGCCCAGAGCTTTGTGGATTCTAGACAAACACTGTACTAACCGAGCCACATCTCCAGTCCCTGCTTCCTCTCCTTATATAAAGATGACAGACAGTCCAACAGGACTGGAGTCCCAACTTTTCGACCCCATTTAACCGTCCTTAACTTCTGACCTTACATTGAGGTTAGGATGTCAACATATGAACGGGGAGCACCATTCAAGCCATCTTGGGATGAAGCCTTTTTCTCTTTATTTACTTATGAACATCTTTTTATTGCAGCACTATTAGTGGCTAGAGAGAATCTCCTGGTAGTGAAATGACGTAGTCAGTGGGAGAGAGTGTAAGCAGACAAGGAACGCATATGACAAACACATAGATGACAATGCCCTCTTCGGGCAACAGCTCGTAGAGAGATTTGTGGGCTGTGGGAGGAAGTTTACATTTATTCTAAATGCAATGGGTAGTCAACTGAGGGTTTGAAACCTGTTTATAGCTTTAAAAGTCTTCCTTTAGGGCCAGTGAGATGACTCAGTGTGGCTTGAGTTTTCCTGCCTGGCCCACAGTCAGGATAAATCTCTTTCACCTGCCAGTCCCACAGTCACTCAGACCCAACCAAGTAAACACAGAGACTTATACTGCTTACAAACTGTATGGCCGTGGCAGGCTTCTTGCTAACTGTCCTTATATCTTAAATTAATCCATTTCTATAAATCTATACCTTGCCACATGGCTCGTGGCTTACCGGCATCTTTACACGCTGCTCGTCCTGGCGGCGGCTGGCAGAGACTCCCTCTGCCTTCCTGTTCTTTTTATTCTCTCTGTTAGTCCCACCTATACTTCCTGCCTAGCCACAGGCCAATCAGTGTTTTATTAGCAACACATTTGCCATACAGAACATCCCACAGCAACTCAGTGTGGGCTTGACCTGAGTTTGATCTTGTGGACCCACATGGTGGAAGGGAAGTAACTCCCACAAGGTGTCCTTTGGCCTCCATACCTGTATCAGGCTTTTTGTTTTGGGCCACCAACCAGCTCCCAAACCATGACACAGAGACTTAGACCGAGAGCTTTATGGTGTAGGCTGCTGGTGGGGATGGACTTCAGAATAAAGGACAGGCTGGCTGGAGTGAGAGCTGGCATATGAAGTGTGGTTTCTTTGAAGACATGAGACTCAATCTGGAAATTCCAGAACTAGACAATGGGGAGCATAGGTGACATTTACCCTTCATCCTGGGGGAATGGAGCACATCCTCTGCCCAGCAGTCCAAGCTCTGCAATGGTCCAGAAGAAAAATCTGCCTCAGCTCCCACCGTCAAGGGGTTTCAGGCAGGTGTGTGTGAACAGAGAGTGAGCCTTTCTAGAAGAGATTCACAGTCAACAATGGAGGACCTGAAAGAGGGCGGCACATATCTGCTATGTATAACAATAGCTGTAGGAAGGAATGTGTTCACACATCTCCTGAGCATGCATGCGTGCATGTGTGAAGAACACTTCATTCCCTAGAGTACCTTCCTGTAAGTGCCCTGGAAATATCCATGACAGAGGTAAAGCTTTCTTTTGCTTATCTCATAAATAAATATTCCCCCAGGGAAGACCCAACCAGGAAACCTAGCCCACCACTTTATACAACTCTACACTCATCCTTCTATCCAAGGCCAGGAGTTGCTGAGGAAATGCAGGGCTGCATCAGCCGCAGCACAGAGAGAAATGGGCGGACCTGAGACACACTTGGAAGGTACTGCTGTCAGAATCTGCTGTTGAAGAGAGGAGGGTGAAAGGAGCGGAACTGAGGATGGCCAGAGACATAGCAAATAGAAATTAGGAGGAGTTGGCTCGGTTACTGTTCTGTTTCTATGAGAAGACATCATGACGAAGGTGACTTATAGGATGAAGAGTTTATCTGGAGCTTACTGTTTCAGAGGGTTAGAGTCCATGACCATCATGGTGGGGAGCACGGCAACAGGAAGACAGGCTTGGTGCTGGAGCATAGCTGAGAGCTGACATCTTGAGATACAACCAAGAGGGAGAGAGAAAAACATCAGGAATGGCACCTGTCTTTTGAAACCTCAAAGCCCACCCTCAGTGACACACCTCCTCTAACAAGGCCACACCTCCTGATCCTTCCCAAACAGTTCCACCAACTGGTGACCAAACATTCAAATATGAGCTTATGAGGGCCATTCTCATTCAAATTACCACAGGGATGGGAAGGATATAACAAGGAGAGAACATGAGATTAGTTACTAAGAGGTCATTTGATTCTAAGAATTCCTTTTTTTCTATTGACCTCAGTTTTATTTGTAAAACAATTTAAATAAGCCTCCAAGCTAAAGTCATATGTGTGTGTTTCATAATATTTAATGAATAATAAACCCATGCTCCTCAAGTGAGACATGAGCAAATATACAATGACCACAGAGCATCAGGTGTGGAACACTCCAGTGTCACAGAAAGACAGGCCCACTGTGCACCTTCTCTTGTGCACCTACCTACCTCTTAACCAAACTACCGTGCCACAGACCCTATCATGGCGGGAGTGTTCTTTCTTTACTTCTTTAGGCTTTAAAAAAGTTATTTTAAAGCATGCACAGGTGCCTGCAGAGGCCAGAGGAGTCTCTAGAGCTGGAGTTACAGGCAGTTGCGAGATGCCTGATGTAGGTTCTGGGAATCAAACTCCAGTCCTCTTGAAGAGCGGTATGTGCTCTTAACAACTAAATCACCTCCCTGCCCCTAGCCAGTATATTCCTAAGTGAAATCATCATTTTGCTATTTTTTGGCATCTTTTGATTTAACAAGGCCTCCTATGTGTGTGTGTGTGTGTGTGTGTGTGTGTGTGTGTGTGCGCGCACACACACATGTGGAGGTCAGAAGTTGTTGCTGAGTGTTTTCCTTTATGGCTTTCCACCTTATTTTTTAAGACAGTGTCTCTTGCTGAACCTGGAGCTCATTGATTTGGCAAGACTAACTGGCCATTGGAACTCAGGGACCCTTCTGCCTCCACTCCCCACCAGCACTAGGACTATAAGACTGCCACAGTGCCTAGCTTTTTTTGAGGGTGGTGAGGATCTGCTTGGGTCATCATGTAAGCATTTTCCTGACCAAGCCACCTCCCTGACTTGCTATTATTCTTATAATTTTTGGTAGGGTTTGTTTGAGTTGGAGTTGGAAAAAAAAATCCGCATGCTATCTCATTTGATTGTCACAAAGTCCTGAGGCTGGGGACTGACTTTGATGATGAGCTTCAGCTTGGCAGATGAGCCACATGAGGTCAGGTGGACTATGCCAGAGCTCTTACCCTTCCTATCACCTGACATGCCTGCTCTCTGTCACTGTGCAAGCCATCATGCATGGTTTTGCGCCCCCCCCCCCCCAGCTAGAGCAGCAGTTTTTGAGAATCTACGTCTCATTCTGAAGGCATGATCAGTGTAGTGAGGTCATAGGGCTTGGGCATCAACCCAAGAAATAGATGGGGATAGCAGCCATGTGATGGGGAGGCTTCTACAGTTGCAGACACCCAGAACAAAGGACAGAGGGACGCATCTAAAGAGTATCTAGAACAAGTGATGCCTAGTAGAGTAGCCATGATGTTCCATGGATCAAAACCCCTAACAAAACATGATGAGCACAACTGAATTTTAAAAGCCAGGCTTCTGATGTCTGAAAAGACAGAACTAGGAAGGTTTTTAGAGGAGTTTTAAGCTACCATGAGGGTTGGCATAATCTTGGACTTACCTTCAAGGATAATAAAGATCTAGTGATTGTATTACATCTCACCAATGCAATGTCATTGAAATATGGCTCTTTAAGTACTGCCTCCCACTTCAGAGTCAGTAGATATAGAAAGGGGAGTTTTATCGAAAGAGGATTAATTAACCACAACAAAACCAAAAACAAACAAAAAACCAAAACAACAAACCAGAGAACAAACCAGAGGGGCCTCTTCTTAGTACCAGCCCAGTGGTAGCTAGTGAGTCACCAATTACCTCATACTGTGGATTTCCCCAGACCCATGTTTAACAGCTTAAAAAAAACCTGCTTTCTTTTAAAGTTGTATTTATTATTTTTTCATTGTTTGGAATTTCATACATGGTGTATATGCGCAATCCCCCATTCTTCTTCAACCCCTCTCCTATTCCCACTCCCAACTTTTCTCTTCCCGCTTCCTGTCCTGGTTTGGTTTTGTTTTGTTTCCCCCACTGAGTTCCTTTATGCTGCCCATATATGCATGGGTGAGCCTCTCAGGGTTTGAATCCCTGAAAATGACTGGCTCTCCCTCCCCCAGCATCCACCAATTGTCAAAAGATCCTCGGACAAGGGTGAGGCTTCTTAAACTCATCCCCCATCTACACTGGGAATTTGGCTGACTTGATCTTTAAGGAAAAATAAAATATGGTGGCCTCCTTGATCTCATCATCTTAGACTTGCTTGGAGCACTTAATCACTTCAAGGCATTTCTTCTAAAAGCCTTGAGCAGACACCTGGGTTTTCTGCAAAACATCTTCGTGGCTGGAGCCACTGTGACCTGCAACGTGTATTATCAATGCAGCATGTATCAACTAAACGAACTTCCCTTGTGCAGAACAATGATTTTCCCAAGATCTAAGAGTGAATCTGTAACCCACAGCCACAGGGTGGACTTTGCAGTGAGAGGCAAGGACTGGGGATCTTCCTTAAGAGTTCTGTTCCTGTGTGCACAGATTATACCCCAAATCAGAGAGTGGAAGATGCTGTCCACGTGCCTAACATTCAGACTTTCTGGAAAAAAAAAAGAGCATCATTACTTTTCTTTCCTATATTCTTAGAATGAGGAAATAGAAGCTCACAGGTGCTGGTCAGTTGCTCAGCTTCACACTGAGGCAGGCTTCAATCACAGGTCTTCCTGTGATTCAGCTTTTTGCTTTCTCATCTCCACTACTGACTCTCTGACTTCCCAGTAGGACTTCATCTACGAACTGTTCTCTGCTAGCCATCTAGGGGGTAGGATTGAGCCAGGGCCAATCAGCATAGACCTTGGTCTAATTAGCATAGGGCTTAATCACCTCAGGTAGCCAATTACACTTTTATTATATGCAGCTGTTAGATTTGGACTTCTCAAGTTACTCATAGCTAAACAAGTAACAAAGTGGTGGCAGCAACTGGAATGATGTGGCCAATTTGTTTGCCTCAAATTCAAGGGCAAAACAAAAGTAGCCTACTGACTTTTTAACTGTAGGACAAAAACAGCTTTCCGTTGCTAGCTCAGTTTAAGCTAGGGAACATTTTCTAGGGGACAGCTCTTAGTGATGGAGTCTCATGGGAGCGGAACGCTGAGGGGACCCCTGAGTCTCCTGCTACTTTTTCTTTTTAAACCTTGTGTTTACCAGTACCTGCCAAAATGTTAGTAATTTTGACAGGCTATTATCTATCTATCTATCTATCTATCTATCTATCTATCTATCTATCTATCTATCTATCTATCTACTCATCTATCTATAATCTCTTAATCTAATACGGCTATCTAGTCTATCATCTACTTACCTATCATGTATCTATTAATCTAACCTATCTCCCTCTACCTATCTAGATATCCATTCACCTAATCTATCATATAGCTATCTATTAATCTAATCTATTATTTATCTAATCTACTACCTATTAATCTAATCCATCTACTTTATTATCTACCTATCATCTATCTAATCTATTATCTATTAATCTATTATAGTTATCTACTCTATCATCTACCTATCTAATGTATCTATTAATTTAATTAGCTACTCTATTATCTATCATCTATAATTTATCATTTAATATCTAGCCACCTATTGATTTAATACCAGTATCTAGCTAATCTATTATCTATTAATGTAATCTAATCTATTTATATACTCTAAAATGTCTCTGGCTTCTCCCATAATCTATCACCTATCAATCTAACCTATCATTTACTTATCTATGTGCCTATCTAATTCACATATTATTTTCAAAGACATATCTATCTGTCATCTATCTATCTATGTCATCTATCTATCTATCTATCTATCTATCTATCTATCTATCTATCTATCTATACATCCATCCATCCATCCATCCATCTACCTACCTACCTACCTACCTACCTACCTACCTACCTACCTACCTATCTAATTGACATATATATTTAAAAAGACAGAAAGACCATGATCTAATGGAACATTCTGAGACCTTAATGTTTCTAACCTCTTTAGAGTCTGATATTCAGCAACAAAACATTACAGGAACTTCTAGTTTTGCGATTCAATAAAACCAAACAAAATAAAAAAATACAACTATAAATAAATCCTATCTTGTTGATTTAAAGGGCCCATGCTGTCTGAGCAGACCCTCTCCCCAGCCATGATGAGATTCCTCTCAATTGAGAATTGAGTTTCTGGGCTATTTCTCAGAGAATGAAATAACAAAACAAAGACAGCAGATTTTAAAAAATTGTCACCAGGTATCCCTGTTGGATGTCCAAGTGACAGGGGTCAGAAACTCAGTCAGTAACTCCGCTTAAGCAGCGGCACAACAAATCCCCCTGCCTGGGAGGCCAAACAGAGCATTGTTTTAGTTCTGTGGGAGATAATGACAAAGGAATAGAACGTCGTCCCGGGTAATGGTCTCCTGCTGGTAGGGAAATTCTGAGAGAAAAACAAACAAGGGCTTGAGCACTTATTTTTCCAAGCAAAAGCTGTTGATCTGGGGGCATTGCCCCTTCTAGCAGCTTCCATTTCATTACAGGTGTCTTGCCTGCCTTAGGAGGTGCTCTGAGCTGGGGTGTCCTGGGACTGGAAGGGTGTAGGGTACAGGCTGCACAGTGAGCTGCTTCTGAACTGCTGGCTTCAGAGTCAAGCTTAGGGAACCATCTTGGATTTCATCAGCTTTCCACAAAAACACCATCGCAGCCTCTGGCTTTGCTCTTAGCCAGGACTCCCTCTGCCACAACCCACCCATTTTATACCGTCAATCAGACTCATCTGCTCCTTTTTTTTTTTTAAAATCAGCAAAGTCCCGCATTTGTACAACAGAAAGATCTGTATTTTATAGATTCCTGGAGAATCCATAAGTCCTTCAAATCAACAAGTTGGAGCCTTTCTATCTTCTCCCCTTTCCCCTGGTATACACCTCAGAACAAAATTTAGATCAGATCAAAAGTGAGAACTGATTTTAAGTCCAAATCTGTGGGGAAATCACAGTACTCTTTTGTTTTAAAAAGCAAAATTAAATAGAACTTCGGGGCCAAAGTCACCATTCAGTTTTCTGCAGCTTTTGGAGATGATCCAGTATGAGCTACCACACAGACCGAAAATAGGGGCTGGCAGTCTTCTTTAACAGCCCAATGAAAGGGCCAGAGCATCCTAAAGTTCAGGTCTAATTCAGCTTTGTAGTTAATGAGACATCCTGCAAGTTTTTTTTCCCCTCCTCTTGGGAAAAAATTCTGAATCGCATAAAACCAATAGGGAGAGGTTTTAATCACCAACAACATTTCTACTTGGGCTGCTGACTAACTTGCTTAGCATTCTCTTGGTGAGCATTTAGTTTTCTAGTAATTGCTATTTCCCCTTGCATTCTGGATTCTGTTTCCTTGGGGGCTGCAATGGGACATGGGAATAGTAATTTGTGCTCTATGGAGCTCCCATCACTACATACTCACTGTGACATCGCCTTTAAGGTCAGTTTGTCTGCAAAGAATGATGCAGGGAGGCTGACACTGAGGCGACCCTTGGATAGTTTATAAGCTTCACTCACTAGCCCCCATGGAGCAGCAAGCCTGGCCTGAACCCTTGCTGAGACAATTTACATTTTGATAACAATAATTACTTTGATATTTCTAATGTAAAAACATTCACTTGAAAAACAAACAAATGCCCAATTGTCAGACAAAATGATTTTTTTGCTTTTAATACCCTTATGTCATTATTTTCCCCCTTTCTGGGTTGAGTTAGTGGTTCTTTTGGCTAAAAACTTCTCCAGTAGATGAACAGGTGCTTTGGAGATCTGGTCAGTAATGAACATTGCTGCCATAGAAATCTTAAGTGGTTGACAGAATACGTGGGGAGGAAAAAAAAAAAAACTAAACGAAGAGCGAGTTGGTGGATAAAGTTAAGGCGAAAAAAGCAATAATTACTTAGGGAGAGAAACCTTATTTGGAAAAGCTAGCTGCTAAACAACGGGATGAAAGTGAAATAAACTGGATTACAGCACTGGTTCAAACTGTTACTAAAAGCCTGGGAAGAACTCAAAGCAAGTAATGCCTTACACAGAATTCCAAACACCGAGGCAGTTGTCGGTAAGACCTCAGGTACCCAGAGCCGGCCCATGGAAGAGACCCCGTAGCAACAAATGTGAAGGGGGAGAGACTTCCGGACAATTCTGATCCTAATGCCCATTTTCCTCAGTCTAAGATGATGGACGGCTTTGGATTTTGTCTTCCGCCTTCATGATCCTGGGCAGGAGTTTTTACACCCTTGTCAGTATGCCCAGAGTGTGGGCTGGGATTTCAGCACTCCAAATCCCAGCCACCCCATAAGTAAGAGAAGCCCGAGCCTGTGTTAAGTCAGAATGTGTCATAAAGCAGAGTTCTTCAGGAATGCACGCCCACTCCCCATCTGCCTGCCCTAGAGTGAGATCTGGGCACACAGAGAGAAACATGTTCCAAGAACCTGGCGGGGAAATTGATGTCTGTGGTTCCAACTTCTCCTCTTTTTACTTTCAAAGGGGTCTTAGAAAGAATTCCATTTAATGTGAAATTTCTCCAAGAAAAAGTTCAGGGGAGCCACGTCCAAGTTGCAGCAAAGTCTATTTGGAAAGGTTAGGAAGAACACAACTTCAGAGACTATTTTTTTCTTTAAAAAAAAAAAAAAGGAACAAAATTTCAATCACTTTAATACACACTTTAAAGGCGATTTATGATAACTGTAGCCTGTGGTGACTAAGGCTATACTGAACATTCAGAGCTGAAACATTCAGTCTGTTGTATTCAGGGAAAGTCCCCTCTACAATTTTGAAAAAAAATATTAAAAAACGCGGAAGCAATTGCCAAATCTCTTTCACCTGTGCAATATCTTTTTTATATATATAAATGTGTCCAATTACATAGCTAAGGTTACAAATGTCCACAAACAGTTTCATTTTGATGGTTCGGTGGCTGTAATTCCAGGCTGCTATTTCACTGTATTGAAAGGTACAGGGTTATCTTTGCCCCTTTCTTCTTTCTGATGCTTAAACTAGCCAAGAAACACATCAAGAAACCAAATAAGCAGGGGAAACAAGAGGCGGAGATTGTGTTCTAAAGGCAGAAATCCCCCACAAAAGTAAAGGGAAGTTCCTGACGGTTGCGGGGTTACCTCCCAAATTCAGGACTTGCATCTGTGAAATGGGCTCAGAGCTGGGACCTCCTCTGCAGGACGGTATCCCCAGGTGTTACCAGCCCGTTGTCTCCCGACTTTCGAGTGTTTGAAAGCTCTCGGGCCTCTCCCAGGAAGCGGGTCCAAATCATTCCCCTTCTAGAAGCCTCAGGAGACGCGCACACACGGTCTGAGGGGTGCTGCCATTTTGGTTTATTGCCTTTATAAGGGTTGTTTGAAGGCCTTCTTAGACTTAACTAAAGGAGGGGGCAAAGCAGGGAAGTTCGAAAATGAGACGGGAGCGAGAGGGGAGAGCGGCAGGGTTGACACCAAGGGAGGGGAAGAAAATGACCCAGATAAGAATCAAGCCGCTGGAGAAACCAGGAGCGGAAGAGAGCGAAGGGACTGCGCCTGGAGGGACCCGAGCGGAGCCGCGGGGCCTGTAGAGGGGCTGAGCCCCTTGGCTGGGCCTGAAATTCGGCTACCTCCTCCGCTCCCGGGTGTCCCAGGTCTGGGGAGGTAGGAGCCGCAGGGACTCAGCCAGGGATCTATCCCCGAGGGGACCGAGCAGCGGAGGTCGCAGCCCGAGGCTCATCCAGGGTGGCAGGGTGGGCAAGTTCCTTCTGCCGCAGCGTTTGCAGGAGAGGGAGGGAGACAGCGCCACCCGGAGCCTCGCGGAGACCCCAGGGCCTGGCTGGGGGCTGCGGGTGCGGGTACCACTCTGCGCTCTGAAGCGGGCAGCGGCAGAGCCAGACGCACACCGATGAGGGCCCCTAGGACCTTCCTTGGAGCTCGGGCGACGTCCTCCTGGAAATAGGCGGAGAGCTGGTGGCTCGTGCATCGACAAGATTCCTGTGTCAGAACCTGGGTTCTGCTAGCCCAGGGACCTTACCTCCGCGACTGCCCCAGCCTCAAGTCTAGACGCGCCTTCAAGCCTTTCTCTCCCTCTACAGGGACCCGAAACTCCCCGAACCCCCGAGGTGGAGCAAAAAGACACCACCCACGCGTTCCTGCCCGTGGCGCCAGAGGAGGGTCCCTGGGGCTCTCCAGGCTCTGGGGGGCGGGGGTTGCCTCCCCAGCACCTTGCGAGGGTGGGTACCAGTCTGGGCCCCTTAACACTGTCGCTGCTACTTGTAATTTCTTCGCTTCGCTTTGCCCCTCCCTTAGGAGAAAGAGGCTGAGTTTCACCCGAGTTTCACCCGGGGTGAACCATGGCGGCTATGAGTTAGAAGCTCGTCTGCTTCAGAGGAATTTGGCTGCGCCAAAGAGAATATGGTCTGGGCCTACCTCTATTAAAAAAAAAATAAAATAAAATATAAAAAAACCCACAAATTGATTATTTTGATACTTGGCTCTTCCTTTTTCCTTCCTTCCTTCTTTCCTTCCTTCCTCCCTTCCCCACCTTTAAAAAAATATTGATGGTTCTTCAGTGGCATCCAGGAGGGAAGGGTTTTTCTGGGTTGATGTCTAGTTTGCCTGATCTTTTCCTCAGCTGTCCAGGAGCAGTCAAATAAAATGTGGTTTCTGCAGAACTCTTGCTATAAAACTCAGTGCTTCTCTAATAAAAGTCATAGCTTCTACCTGGGCTGTCGGTCCAAGGAGGCAGCAGCTGCGGGCTCTGCCGAGGACTAAAGAGGGACGTTCCCTACACAAGGCACTGTCCACCACTGCCCACACGCACTTTGGTGTTCAGCGCGCTGGCGCTGTCGTCAGCTACTCTAAGCTTTTTCCTGAGATTATGGAAACAATAGCGTGACAACAAGAACCAGGAACAAACAGCTCTTGACTAGCCATTTGTACCACCCTGTTCTTGGAGGTGAGAAACGTACACAACCCTTTCCGCTGCACTCTTCATTTTTGTCAGAGGAGGTCAGAATTGGCCGATTTTTAAAAAAATGATCTATTTACGGAGTTACGAATGTCCCCACAGAAACTCTGTTTATCAGCCCAATAGTTGTGACAGGGTTAGGAAACCAGTTTAAACTGTTAATCGGCCACAAAAAGGGCCCCAGATTGACGCCTTTCACTTACCTTTGAAAGGCTGTAAAAGCTACTCTGTACATCGGGATAAAATTAGACGGCGACAAAATCATTACCTTGACTCCCCACAATAAAGACAACCTTAAGAGGGGCTATTGATGGTTTCAGATTACATCACGGTGGTTTGTAGACTCTTCCTCTGCGCTCATGGAAAGCAATTTTAAAATGTGGATTCTTCAAAGAGTAGTCGCCAGCATTCACGCACGGACAGGCAGCTACCCTTTGATTTTATTTATTGCAAAGTGGAGGTGGAGAAAGGAAAACAAAGACAAACATCCCAGAATAAGAAGTTTAAAAAGAATCATGTCCGGTTTATATTTCCCAGGCTTTCTGTGCTCTTTTTGGAGGGAGAGCCGGGATGGAAGGCCTGAGGGTGGAGGTCACAGCGCCTTGGGCGGGGAAACCCCGCGCCTCACCGGGTCAGCGTCTGCCCACTGTTTCTGAAGATTTCATTCTGCACTCAGACTCTTGGGTTAAAAAGAAAGACATTTTCCCAAACACTCATTCCAGGGCAAGGGTCATCCCCCAACTCCATCTGTCCTTTTGGGGGCTGATGGTGGGCCTGAGCCTTCCGCAAGTAGATTCCTCCGATGGAGCTCCTAGGTTGGCAAAAGCCACGAAAGCAGGTAGTCCACCTCACTCTTCCTCTTTCACTCAAAGGCGGCCTCTGCATTTTCAAGGAGGTCAAAAAGAGAAAGTCCCTCTCAGCCGCCATCCTTGAAGTCACTGTACACAAAAAAAGACCTACACAAAAACCCGACGCAGGTACCCAGTCACCCCGGTTTGCTTTCTCTAAGGGAGTCAAGTTAGTGGTGGAAATCCACACGGTGGCTGCTGCTCTTATCCACCAAAGGCAGCCAGGACGCGCTCTCTGAGAGTCAGGAGCAGAGGGAGGGCACCATGGCCCCTTTCGCATGCGTGTGCTGGGGCGAAGGGGTTCTTGGGGTCAGGAGCGCCCTGGGAAGACCTCTGCAGCTTCTTTGGGAGAGTGGATTGGTGATGGTGAGGGCCCAAGTGGCCACATTTGCTGCACAGCACTGCCCCCTGGCATCCAGCGCCAAAACTGCCCCTCTCGGCCTCAGGGCCTCTTTCCTGCCACTAGGTGAAGCCCTTTTCTCTTTCCAGATCACATCTCTGCCAGCTAAGCCATTTCAAATGCCTGGAGAAGGTTTCCAACTCCTGCTCAAAGCTTCAATCCGGTACTTTCCAAAGAGGAATCAGGACTTGTTAGTGGGCTAACTAAGTGGGCTGGAGATGTGGGGCTGCAGGGAGATCATGACCACAGGCTTGAAGAAGCAAGGGACTCCTTTGGAGCCTTCATTCTTCAATAAACACCAGCTCCCTGGCATCTTTCATAGGCCATTGGACTTCCTAGAGAAGAAAGCTAGCAAGCGGGGGTGGGGGGGGGGGGGGGGGGGGGGGGGGGGGGGGGGGGGGGGGGGGGGGGGGGGGGGGGTGTCTGCTCTATCTAGCACCCAGGAGTGGCTAGGAGCACAGGTCTCTGGTGACCCTGTCTGAAGGTGCCTGAGGGGTGGGGTCAAACTTGGTGGGAGCTCAGATGTTTACTGGGGAGCTGCCAAAGAGGCTCTGTTCCCTCCCTGGTCACAACTTACCACATAGTATGCTCACTACTAGCTTTCTGGAGGTACCAGCTTTTGTTTGTCTAGCCTCAGGACAAGTTCAGCCCTCCTTGGTAGTTTGTTCTAAGCTTTGGGCCTGGGCCAGATAGGGAAGAAGGTGCTGAGAACAGGAGAGGCAGGTTGGCTCTGGGTGAGTTAGTTCACCTCCCTGTGCACAAGTTTCCTTCTGTGGTTTTCTATGGTTGTGATGAAGATTAATTGATATAATTCCTTCAGGGTACAAGTCACCCTGGTGCCTTTCTTCTTTGGTCGAGCATCTCTCAGGATGCATCCTGTAGGGTAGATGTGTGGAGGACTGTCTAGCTACGGGAGTGCCCTGCCCAACAATTGTCACTTGTTGAAGGGTTAACCATGCATATAGCCAAGGATTGCACTGACAATCTCACTTCATCTAATGATGTCCACATAGAAGTGGGGTTGTAGCGTTTACTTATTCATATTTATTTTACTTTATATGTGTGAGCGTTTTGTCTGCATGTATGTCTGTGCACTACATGCATGCCTGGTGCCTGAGGAAGTGGAGAGCCTCCATGTGGGTGCTGGGAATTGAACCTGGGTCCTTTGCAAATATAAGTGCTCTTAACCACTGAGTCATTTCTCCAGGCCCCAAGGTTTTTGCTTCTTTCTTTCTTTCTTTTTTAAAAAGATCTGTTTTAAAATCATGTGTGTGTGTGTGTGTGTGTGTGCGCGCGCGCGCGCGCACGCGCCAGTGAGTACATGTGCCTAGGAAGCCAAGAAGAGGGCATCAGATCCCCTGAAGCTGGAGTTATATATATAGGCAGTTATATATCATATATACATAATTATATATGCAGTTGTGAGTCCCCTGATGCAGGTCCTGGGAACCAAACGTGGATCCTCTACAAGAATAGTACATGCTCTCAACCTCTGCACCATCTTTCCAGACTGGAGTTTTTAAAGTTTCATGTTATAAAACAAGTAACAAGCTAGTACATGGTGGAGCATGGCCTAAAACCAACCCTTTCTCAGAGTCCCAAAGCTCTGAGACACCAAGTTGCATAGCATTTTAAGGCAGCCAGCGCTGTCCACTTTCCACTCCCTCTACTTTGTCAAAACTGCAGTTTATGGTGAAACACGCCCTGGAAATCGCTAGCCACAGAACTCCAAGAACTCAGGGGTGTCATGAGGCCCTTGTGTTGAGACTCCTGCTCTGGTCCCCAGGATGCACTTATAGCAACCTGACTAACCTGAGTACCATATGTAAGGAACCCCTACTTTCTCCTCTGCAGAGGCTGCTCCAGGAGCCAGTAGAGGAGGAAGTCCATTGAATCCCTGGAAGACCACAGAGGTGGAGAGGTGACCTGAGGAGGGACACCTCCCGACCCTACCTGGACCGTTACAGCACAAGGTCCTATCATCTCCTACTCTAAACGAGGCCTAGGTCACTGTACTAAGATACTATCAGCAAGTGGGCTTGAATTTGGGGTTCCCCCGCAGCTGGATCTCTGCAGTAATCCCTGGGTTCCTCAGCAGGGATTTGAGAACCCAGGAGTCAGGCCCTGCACCCATATATAGCCCTCTCTCCAGGTACTATCCATACTCCAGGTAGACTCAGAATCTAGGAACTGTGCTCTTGGTCCCAACTGATCCAAGGCGTTTCCTTGCCTGGACTCAGAGCAGTCTAGGTTGAGTCAGAAGCACCCGCAAGGGACTCGGCGCCCCCTGGTGGCAGGACGCAGAACTCACACCTGGTATTCTGTTTTTAGTCGCCCTTGCCAGGCGCCTGGGTCTCTCAGATGGGAGACCTCACATAACTTCTGTGTTTGTGTAGGGATTCTATCCCAGAGACAAACACCAGTCTGAGAAAAGGAACATGCGCGCGCACGTGTACAAATACACATGCATGCACGCATGCCACAAGTCAGAAAGGAAGAAGAAATGTTTACATCTATCTGGATTGTTAAAGAGACTGCGCCACCCCACCTGCTGATCCATCTGCACTTCTCAGGCCTGACGTTTGAAATGGGGAGGCAACTGTGCTGCAAGCCTCTCTAACACAGCGTTCTTGGATGCCTCAGGTTACATGCATACCAGCATTTGTGCTTTGAAAACCCCTTTGGGGAGAGAGATAGGGTTGCTCTAAACCAAAAACACGAGGAAATCCTATTGAGAGTGTCTGCGAATGGGAAACAGTGGACACCTGCCTTCCTGCTTGGTCTTGCCCAGCCTTGTTCACCGGAGCAGGGCCACCTTTCCCCCCGCACCTCCACTAGGTTGTCACCTTGTCCTTCTCCTTTTTCATTTTACAGGGAGGACAGAGGCGTGGTCACTGGTCCAGCGACAGAGCTGGTACGTCAGGGGCTGGAGTCCACTCCGGTCTTGAGGGGAAAATGACTGGTAGGGCTGCTCTGAGAAAATATGGCCTTGGGATTTGATGCAGTGGCCCAACTGGGAAGAACATACTCAGTGCCTGCTAATCTGGTTACATTTCTCACTTTTCATATTCTCAAAGCAGATCCCCAAATCATCCACTTCTCTGAGAGGTGGAGATGAAGAAATAGATCCTTGGGCCTAGCTCAGTACTTGTTTCAGAAAACATTTTATAGATAGTTTCAAATGTAAGTAAAAGACAAAGCAAAATTACAATGAGCTCCTGGGTGTCAAATAGCAAAATCACAGCCAGTCTGTTCCCGAATGACAACCCCATCACCAAAACCTTGGTCCCACCTATATACAATAGTATAGCAGTTTCCTGACTAGATCCATACACACTGAAGAGAAACTCATCAAGACTTGGGATGTTCTAAAGGGAGGCTCCCTAACACTCAGGAAACAAACAACTCAGAAGTCTTAGGAAGCCCCTGAAACTGACCGGTTGCACTCGCCCCTCCCTTCCAAGCTTATATATGCAGGGAAGACTGCTGAGAGATATTTCAGACAAGAGAAGTTGCCTGCATGAGGCTCAGACCATCTAAGCTGCCTAGAAAAGGCAGAGCCTAGTCCTGCTGCCAGGAAGAGACTCTCTAACCTGTTAAACTGTCTGCAGACTGTGCAGTGTGCTCCAGGTTTCCAGCTCCTATGAGGTAGACTCAGAATCTAGGAACTGTGCTCATGCTGGGGTGGGCTTAGGTGGTAACAGCTGTCTTTGAGTCATTTCTGCTACTACAAGCAACCCCTCATCCATATTTCTGTTAATAACCCTGTCTCAGTTAGGGTTTCTATTGCTGTGACAAAACACCATGACCAAAGAGCAAGGTGGGGAGGAAAGGGTTTATTAGGCTTACACTTCAGCATTGCTGTTCATCACTGAAGGAAGTCAGGACAGGAACTCAAACAGGGCAGGATTCTCATGAAGACATTTCCTCAGCTGAGGCTTCTTCCTCTGATGACTCTAACTTGTGTCAAGTTGACACACAAAACCAGCCAGTAAAAATCCCAATAAAATTCATAGGTTCACCAAGTCTGACCTTGGTGGGATCCTTACTTGAGTCTGTCTTGGGTTCCCTATCTGGGGTGTATAGATACTTGTTCATGTCCTCCCCAGGGGTAGTTTAAACACCAACAATACAACCTCAGCACCACGACTGGCATGCCTAAGCATCATGGACATCTACCCAGTCCACTAAAGCTTTATCTACACCTGGTGAAGTGTATCTTGGTTTTTATAGGACTTTAGCTGAAAACTTGAATTCTCCCATTTAGCTGAGTGACTTGGGCATGGTATTCATCTGCTTCTCCGAGTATCAATGTAACTTCATGTGGTTGCTCTGAAAATGAGAAATAATTCCTGCAGAGTTTAGCATAGGCCAGTGAAGAGATATCTCGACTGTTCTTCCAGGGCTGGAATTCAGTGAGGTGTTAAATAGTGAAGACTTGAATACTGAGTCTGAGTTGGGCAGAGCACCAGAGCTTCTGAATTAGTTTCAAGGAAAGTTTTTGCCTACCTTTGCAGTGCTGGGGGCCAAACCTAGGGCCTCGTGTCTCCTTGGCCACCATCCACCACTGAGATATAGTCCTAGCCCTATGTGCTTAGCTTTTTATCTAGAGACGACGATGCCTTAGGGTATGGTGGAAGCCTAAGCTAGCCAGAATGGAAGAAGGCACTGTGTTAGGACCCCAGGTTTCTCCAAGGACCCTTCTGGCTCTGTTTTTCTAGCTTGTTGTGGGTCAGGTCTGTATTCCTGCATCCAATGTGGAGTCACAAGAATCAGTACTAATGGTGGTTGACATCATCATATCACATGGTCTTTGCACAGTTCGAACCTGCTGTCTGCAACACCTATGACTTTTCACTTAGTTTATCTCCTACCCTCTTTGAATAGCTCACATTCCCGAGTCACACACTCTCAGAGACCCCTAGGCCTTCTTCACAGGACTTGCCATTGTTCAAATTTTACATTTTCTGGGGTGTTTCCCCCCCACTGCCTTTCTGCCACTGTAAGCTTTGTGAGGACAAAGGTCATGGCTGCTTTCTCATCAGTGTATCCTTAGCCCATAACACAACGGGTTATTGTTGAATGACTTATTTTCACTGGAAGCTGGATTTAGAAACTAGTTTAACCCTAACTCCACCCTAACCAGTAGCTCTTGCAGAGAATTCACAATGTGTTGTATGTGAAATTAACCTCTGAATGCTCCACCAGGCAAGCTGTTCTGGATACAATGGAATAGAAAGGCTAAGATCAACATCACTAGATGCTTGAACTGCACAGTGTACTGAATAAATTTAAACACAATAAGATATAAGAGGAAAGAGATGGTCCCTAAGTTTCGGGTTATACAATATGCCATTCTCTCTCTCTTTCCCCCTCTCTCTCCTTCCCTCCCCCTACCTCTCTTGTTCTCCCTCCCCCCTTTTGCTCTCCCTCCTGCCCCCATCTCCATCTTGGTCTGTAGCATTGTGATTTATCACCTTGATGGATTTAGAGTTGTGGAGGAAACAAGTCTATAGACATGCCTGTAAGGGATTATCTGTATTAGGTTAACTGAGGTGAGCAGGTTCACCTTAAACAAGGGTGGTATCTTTCCTTGGACTGGGGTTACAGACTGAATAAAAAGGAGAAAGCAAGGTGAACACCAGCATCCGTTAGTTGCTGCTTCCTGACTGGGTGCAGTGTGACCAGCTGCCTGGAGGTCCTGCCACCTGCCTTCCCACCATGTGGACTGGACCCTCAAACTATGGGCTGAAATAAACCCTTTGGTAAGCTATGCTTGTCAGAATATTTTTGTCACAGGAACAGGACAGGTAGCTCATCCAATCACCCATCATCTCCAGTCTCTATTATATCTCTCTCCACATCAACTTTGATGTGGTTACTGCAAAGACCATAGCTGAGGGAGAATGAAGGGACTTGGTAGACAGAGGCTCCTGAGGCAATGGCACCCACTTTGCTTTAGAATTCTTTCCCCTGCTTTGGTGCAAGAACATGCATCAGGACTGGACATTTGTAGACTTCCTCTTGCTTTTGGTGTGGAATGTACTTGGGACCACAGTGGGCATGACCAAGCAGGTGTTGCTTTAGGGGGTAACGCTGCTGTCAGCCTGGGGCAGATGTTTGCACCTGACGACATTGTCTCTTTCTCTTCCTGTACATCGGGCTCTGGTTTGTTCTCATATATTCCATTTATTTTGATCATCCTTCCCAGTGAGGTCCACTGTATTTCCTGAACTCACTTGACACACCCTACACACTTTCCTTACGTCTTGTTACCTGCTGTCTTGCTTTCTGTCTGTGCCTGACAATTCTTATGAATGAGGCCTTCTGTTCTTAACTTTGTGTGATAATCGACTAGTATCCAATACCACACATACGACACAACACACGAATTAAGTGCCTACTGTTGTGCTAGGCATTGATGACTCCTCTGCAGATGTTGTTGGCAGACAATGATCTCTACAGTTCCATACAGTGACTAACTGGGACAATCACAAGGAATGCTATGGGATGCTGCTGTGGCCCCAGCTCTTGAGTGGACAGTCAGAGGGAGCGTCCCTGAGAAGGTATCAACTGATCTGAGATCTGGAAGAGGCTTCCAGAAATTTTTCCTAAATAAACACTAAAATGAGGTAGACTTTTTCTCTGCCCTCTCTCAGTTCTGCGTCATGTTTCACCTATTTCCCATCCAACAGGTTAGAGAACACTCACCTGCTCTGCTCCTCCAAATGCGCAAACATTATGTTTTATAAAACAACAACAGCGAAAGCACACCTATTGGCAAAAGACTCTGCAGAACAGCATTTAGGCTTATAAATGCCTCTAACAGGGACCAACAGCCTATAATTAGAATTTAACAATCCAAGAGAGGAGTAATATGCACCCTGCCAGACAGATTGGAGTCTTTTTCTTTAGTTCTGCAGGTTTGGTGGGTAGATTGGCCCCCAACTCGCCTCCTACAATAACCATCCTACTGAGGTAAACATGTCACAAACAAGAACAATGAGATCACCAACAATATAACACTAATACTATAAACAAAAGAAACGCCACCTTTGGCTCCAGTGGAATGAGAGACACAATGCAGACCCCACTCATGGAGCTATTTAAAAAACAAACAGCTCACGGCCAATGCTCAGAGCTTTCTACGGGCAATTTTCCAGGAACCTGGATAAGGGGAGAAGTCTTTTCCTGAAATGCACTTGGTTTTGCACTTTTGGATGGAGCTTACACATGTGAGGCCTTGGGAAACAGAGGCAATGAAGGTCAGGGGTAAATTCAGAGTCCTTAGACACAGCCTCATCAAAGATGTTTTCCCATCAAAGATGCTTTCCCAAAACATCAACATTTTCTAACTGCTAAGGCTCAGGACCATAGGCCACACCTCCCCCATAACGTCATCCCCCCCCCCCCCCCCCCCGTATTTTGTTGAAGAATGAATGGGTAAGTGGCTGAGAAAATGTTAGGATGTAGATAGATGTTTGGAGATGACATGTTCCAGGCCCTTGGTCTTACAGATGAAGAATGAATGCCCAGACTTAGTTTTACAGATGAAGAGGAATAAGTGCCCAGAAGAATCACCTCAAAGGCACTGGAAAATGCGTATGTAAACACACAGAGATAGACCTGGGCATCAGCAAGAGACCTGGCTGCTTTCTCCTGGGCTTTGCGGTTCTTCACTATCAATTTGATAAGATATGACTTGGGAGTCACCCAAGAGACAAAGCAGCTCAGGGTGTGTCTGTGAGGATGTTTCTGAAGAGGTTTTATCAAGACGGGAAGACCTACTCTAAATGTGGGCAACACCATCCCATGGAATGGGATCCTGGACTAAATTAAAGTGAGACAGGGAACTGAGCACCAGCTTTACTATCTCGCTGTATCCTGACTGGATACAATGTGACCAGCTTCCTCACACCCCTGTCATCAGGCCTTCCCCATCAGGATGAATGGTGCTATCAAACTGTGAGCAAAAAGAAACCTTTCTTTCTTTTAGCTGTCTTCTGTCAAATACTTTGTTGTAGCAATGAGAAAAGTAACAAATACAGCATTTGTAACTTGTGCAGGGATCAACTTGTCTAGACAAGAGAAAAGACCGAGTCTGGGACCAGAGAGGCAATAATAAAGAGCAAGCCCTGTAGAAATGGATGAGAGGCTTTATAACAGGATAGCTGGTGTTGACGGAGAAGGGACGCTACAGTGCTTAGGATCTTTGAGCCACCTAAGAATAGCTCAAGAGAAAAGAAAGCCTCTGTTGGATCACACACTGACTTCAAGCATGGCTGTGTCCAGACACAGATGGTGTCATCATCCATCTATTCTCTGTCTTTTAACTCTCCCATGGTGACAATACTGCTGCTCTAGGCTTGTGCTGAAATACAGCACTTGTTTCTGAACATTTCCGGCAGGAGTCTCATGCTTCTGACTGGATCATGTAGTTATGTCTTGTGATCATTAATCTTGGTTGTCAATTCCAAAGGACCTAGAATCACCTTGAAGACAAAACTCTGGTTGTTTCTGTGTTTCTAGATTAGGCTGTGAGGAAGACTCACCCTGAATGCAAGTGGCACCATTCCATGGACTTCAGTTCTGGACTGAACAAAAGTGAGAAAAGCCCAACTGTGGGTGGATGTGACCAGCTGGCCATGCTCCTCTACTGTGACTTCTTTTCCATGATGCCCTGCACCCTGGAACTGTGAACCCAAAGAAATCCCTCCTTCTTTTAAGTATGTCCATCTGGTATTTTGTCTCAGTAACAGTAAAGTAACTAATATATGCTTCGACCAATCACTGTGCCCAAGGACAAGACTCAGAATAGCTGCCTCTGAGTGAGTCACCAGGAATAAAGTACTACTGAGCATAAAGGAGAGATTCATCTCAGGAAAGAGTGAGGGGTCAGGAAAAGAGGATTGTGTGCTGAATGGAAAATACAATGTCCTCTACTCAGAGTGACCCAGACATTGCTAAGAGCTTCCCCTACCAGAGGCAGCTCCTTGCCATATAGTTCTGGAATGTAGATGCTTACCCAGAGATCCCCAGAGCCAGAGTTCAGTCAGGAGTGCCTAGCCCTGCATCATCTGTGTGGTGGTGATGTTGGCTCATGCAGTCACTGGTTTGGTCTCAGGACTGTCAGTACTGTGGATTTGGAATCTGGTTCCCACTTCAACAGACTCTGAGATGCAGGCAAGACTCTTCCACATCTGTGTAATGGAGATGATACCTTAATCCAACGTGCTGCACTGCACTTCCTGGGACAGAAATGCTGAGGCTTAAGCCTTGTGTGAGGAGAGAAGAAAGAGGAGCATGTTCTGTGGAACTGTGAACTGGCTCTCTGGCTGGAACCCAGGGCTCCCCCAGGATCCACTGCCAAACACTGTTTTACTATTGCTTGTCCTCTGCAGCCAGTCTGCATGCAGAAAAGATACCATAGGCCATAGTCACAAGTTCACCTTCCCTGTGGCCTGTTGACTGCCTTCAAGTCTAGGGACCCATAGCAGGTGGTCTTTGCTGAAACCCCAAACCTGAAGTCAAGCTCAATTTCCTTTGCCTATCTCAATAGATCAAGCCTAGAGTTCTGCATGAAAACCAAAGGGCACTTATGGAAACATCTGGATTTTACAACTATCCAACAAAAAAGGGGTATTTGGTCTGGGGAGATAGAAAAAGGCTTACCATCCAAGAATGAGGACTTGAATTAGATTCCCTGAACCCATCTCTCTCTCTCTCTCTCTCTCTCTCTCTCTCTCTCTCTCTCTCTCTCTCTCTCTCTCTCACACACACACACACACACACACACACACACACACACACACCCAACCAACCAAACACCAAATAAAATAAAATCAGGCACAGCACTGCATGAACCAAAAATCACAGCTCACATTTGTGATTCCAATGAAAGAACATGAAGACAAAAGGGTCCTTGTGGTTTGCTGGCCAGCCAGTCTCACCAAATGAGTGAGCTTCAGGTTTAGTGTGACCCTGTCTCAAACTATAAGATTAAGCTGGGCTTGTTGGTGCATGTCCTTAATCTCAGCACTCAGGAGGCAGAGGCAAGGAGATCTCTGTAAGTTCAGTCTGGACCACAAAGAGAGTTGCCGGCCAGTTAGGGCTACACAGTGAGACCCTGTCTCAGAGAGAGATGGAGGCCCGGGGTAGGGGATGGTAATGCAATTGAGGACAGCACTTGACAGTGACCTCTGGTCTCCACATATGTGCATGCACACACATGAACAGCTACACACATTTATTCAAAAACTTTTTTTAGAGAAGCAAAATAACCCCCCAAATAAAGAAAGATGGTTTCAGCTTCCTTTACAGTAATGAGCATGAAGAACTGCTGAGTCTCAGCTATCCTAATGAGTCATCCAGGATGGGATTTGTCGTGATTTTGCACAGAGCTGATGTGTCTCCTTGCAGGACCACACTGTTCCTGGAAGCAGGTCATTTTGATACCCACTCCATCCATGCTAGTTTCATTTCTGTTGCTGTGACAAGAAGAAACACAGGGGAGAAAGGAGGTTTATTCGGCTCACAGTTCTAGGTTACAGTCCATCGCTGAGGGGAAGTTAAGGCAGGAACTTGAGCCAGGTCACATCACATCCACAGTCAAGAGCACGGGGAAACAAATGGACCTATCCTTTGCTCAGCTGCTTACTTGCTCTCAGCTAACTTTCTCTTTCTTGTACTACCCAGGACCCCTTGCCTATGAAATAAATGATGTTGCCCACAATGGACTGGGTCTTCTTGCATCAATTAGCAATCAAGACAACTCCCACAGACATGCCCCCCAGGCCAACCTGGTCTAGGTTCTTCATTAAGACACTCATTCCAAGTGACTCTAGGTTGTATCAAGCTGACAATTAAAGCCCAAATGGCACACCATTCCACACCCAGATGAGGGTCTTCAGTCAAAGAGGGCAGTGGAACCGAGCAGCCAAAGGTGACTTCTACTTAATTCCACAGCCTGTCTGAGACCACCTTTCCAAATCTGTCGCTTGGGGAAGTTAGAGGGTGGGAGCTGAGCGGGTGGATCCTTTCATTTTTGTAAGTGAGGCTGGCTTTAGTTCTGGTTGGAAGAGCAGTTCTCAGCCTCCAAGGGAGGTAGAATGATGTAACCCTGGAAATGAGGTGACCCTGGAAAGAACACCCAAGACAGAATACTAATAAAAAAAGAAAAACATAGGAGGGCAGTAATTCTGAAGACCCAACATCGTTTCACCACAGACTTCTCACAAACCAGCAGTGACTGTAAAATGCTGGGCATTTTCTTTCTTTTTCTTTCTTTCTTTCTTTCTTTCTTTCTTTCTTTCTTTCTTTCTTTCTTTCTTTCTTTCTTTCTTTCTTTCTTTCTTTCTTTCTTTCTTTTTTACTTT
>CABHPQ010141722.1:0-14208 GCA_902168405.1 Peromyscus aztecus
GGGCAATCCTGGCCTAAGGAGCTGCTCAGCGGGAACAATGGGGAACTGTCCCCACCCTGGGCTGGCTCCCTAGACTCTGGTGGTCTTAGGGGCCTCATTGTCTCTGAGAAAAGGGAGGAAACACCCATTCTCTCCTTTCTTCCTTAGCAGTCTTTCTGAGTTGTTGAAATGGGCCTCTTTACTCAAAGATCCAGTGGGGATTTTTTTTTTAATCTAAATTCTTTGAAGACAAGAAAGAGACCTTGGGTTTTCTAGGCTTCTAAGTCCTGAGAGCAGAAGAATAGAATTAAGCCCTCAGAGTGGAATGGGACCTGGTGGGATAGTGTTGCAGCAGGAAGGCAACTGGGAATTAGATGCTAACCCAGGCCCATAGGATCTGAGACATCTTAAACAAGCAATTCCTACCCATGAGCCTCCACTTCTCAGACTCTTTGGACTCTGATGAAATTTTGTCACTTGTTTATTCAGTACCTATTTACTCAGAAAAATAGATCGGTATAAGACAATAAATAAATGTATGCAAATTGCCAGCAAAGAAGTAGACCACAGTACCTGCTCAGTAAATGTCCTTTCCCAACACGAAGAGAAAAACGCAAGCAACTGGCCTTGACTCCCCCAGATACCAAGGAAAACTATGAGCTCTGAATCTATTATGTCTTTATACAATGGAAAGTCATCTTTGCTTTGATAATCTGTTGTTTCATTACAAACCAAGAGTCTAAAATAATTGAGCCAAACTCTCATGAACTAAAAGGAAGATGGGAAGCTGACTCAAATACAAATACTCCTATTAAAAGGTGCAAAAGCCTTGCTCATTTTTTGGGGTGTGGCTGGGAGTGGCTTTTGGAGGAGAGCAGAACTAAGCAGTTAGAGGCAATTACAGGTATTTTTGGAGGTGAAAGAATTGAACATCCCAATGACAGACAGGTAGGCATTGACTTTAGGCACTCAGAAACTGGCCCCCAAGCTGGGACTTGTGAGAAGGGTGTGGGCCCTGAGAAACTCCAGCAGGAGGAAGCTATCGCATTAAACTACCCCCTAAAGGCTCCTCTGTGCTTGGAGACCACAGAACACTGCAAAGAAGCATTTCTAGGGCTTGGAGATGGCTCAGTAGGTAAAGCGGTTGCCACACAAACATGAGAAACTGAGATCAGACTTCCAACATCCACTAATAAGTGAGGAGGGAGGTCTGTGCCTGTAACCCCAATGTTGGGGAGGGAGAAATAGGGGGAAATCTCTGGAAGTTGCCAGGGATTTTGTTTCCTAAGGGACCTTATCTCAAAGCAGGAAGACAGAGGAAGATACAGACATGCAGGCATCAACCTCTGGCCTCGACATGCACACCTGTACACAAGTATGCTCCCATCCCATGCTCACACTACACTTACACACACACACACACACACACACACACACACACACACACAGTAAATGGCACTCCTCCTCCAGCCCCACCACCAACTGGACGAACAAGAGGCAGGAAAGGCTGATCCTGCTGAGACAAGCAGCCGGCGAGATTGACTGTAATTTTGCAAGTAAAGACAGGACCCAAAGTGTGCTTTCCACTTCGCTTTCAGCAGCTACAGCCAAGGTTCCCGGAACTTCACAGGCTGCTTCATCTGCCCAGAAAGTGTTCCAGTAAGCCCATGCAAGTGTCAGCACTCTGAGGTACTGACCTCACCAAATAAAATGAGAAGTCATTGGCTAACATGGTGCTCAGAAAGGGAATGAAAATTTTTCCCAGGGCAGTTGGAAGTGTTCCTCAAATGTTCCAGGAGCACAGTTAGGACTGAATGGGGAAGAGAGAGGCCTAGGATCCTTAGGATCATAACAATGATCATAATTATTACTGTTGAATGCTTGTTCCATGCCAGAAATTCTATCAAGAGCTCTATGTACAGCATCACATCAGTCCTTAAGCCATAGGAATTAAAATTCTGTTTCAGAGAAGAGAAAAACGAGGTACAGAGAAGCTAAGTGATCACTTAAGGCGTCATAATTGGTATGTGGCAGGACTCGAACCCAGCCATGACGCCAGGACCCACATTGCTTTCTGAATATACATGACACCGGATGGTCCTGACAGTCCAGACTTAACTATGTGGTCTGGAGTAAACATTTTCTGTTCCAGCCTTTAGAAAAAGACAAAATGCCTGGCTTTAAGAGACATTGCTTCATGGCCACCTGATTGAAGCTGGGGCCTGTTTCTGAATGTCTTCCAGAGGGTCTGGGAAACTTGTTTGGAAAAACCAGATGAGTTTTCCACAATGCAAATGATGTGGAATCCAGAGGCGGCTGATGACTGTAACACCCCAAAGCAGAAACAGGAAGCTCACACTCTTAATAGGGCACTTTTCCCTTACCATGAGAGAGCCACTGAAGGAAGCCTGGGGGTTACCTGATGTACTTGTTTGAAAGGAGAGAGAACTATTCCAAAGGCACCCCTGAAGACAACCTTTGGGGACTTCTCTTTCTGCTCCACCAAGACGGGCCTGGAGTATCCACAGTTTTCTTCTGCAAACCTCACCCCAGCTGCCCTGTTTCTGGAAGAAGAATGCTTCTTCTCTGTCTTTCACATCCATTCTAAGTCTGCACACATTCAGATTCCCAGGTGGTACCCTTTCAGAAAACCACAGAAGAGAATCTCTTGAATGATGCCACCCATGGAAGGACTGAGAGAATTAGGGTGACAGATAGCCAGAAAAAAAGAAGGTTGGAGATAGATGAGCTTCCTACACATAAGCACTTGTGTATGCATATGTGTGTATGTGTGTGAGAGACAGACAGACAGAGACAGAGAGACAGAGACTATGAAAATAGTTTAAAGAGATGCTATTAATTGATAGGCAATAGACTCATAGCAAGATAGATAATAGAGATGTTTTTTTCAAAAATTGAACTTCAAACTTAGCTTAAACTCACCATGTCTAACCATAATCTCACCCAAACCTCTCCAATACTAAAGTAAATCACGAGCCTTCAGAGAAGGGAATTCTAGTTCCAACCTCGTTCATTCAGCAAGGATTCTTCCAATGATTCTACATGCTGGGCACTGTGCTACTGGGGTCAGGATAAATAAACAAGGCACATAGGGTCACAATTCCAACAGAAGTTATGGCCCAGTGGAGAAGCCAGACATTAGACAAGTCAACCTCACAGCACAATGAGTCACAATAGAAACACAAGGTCTGGTAGGAGCCAAGACTGATTCTAGCAGCAAGCCTTTGCTCTACAAGGTCCCTGCTGAACGTAGTTTCAGCTGAGTGCTAAAGGATGAGTTAAGAACTAATTAACCAAGCTGAATGAAGTTCAGCAAGGTGCACAGTCAGGAAATTCACCTCAGAGTAAAGCAGAGCTGGCTCAAGAGAACCCGTTTCCTCTAGCTCCACCACTAGAGAAAAACCTAGCCTCCTTCCTTAGTACAAAACCATCCATGAGGTCCATCTTTAAACATCCTTGGATAGGGTCATAAAGCCTTGAACTTTATTTAGGTGGTCAAAAAGGAATGGAAAATCACCACAGGAAGGGAAGAGTGTAAGAGCTGGGGGGTGGGGATGTGTGCTGAAAAAGACATCTTGGACATGACGGGGCTGTAACTCTCATTAACTCACTGTGGCCGTGGTAACCTCCTGCACAAGACTGGGCCTGCCAACATTTCATCACGGAGAGAGGAGACAATAATGTGGTCCCAGTCCCCCCCCCCCCAAGGAACCATCAGCAGTCAGTGGTTGCTAGGAGACAGGGGGTCACTTTCTTCAGTGCTGTAGCCACTGACAAGTTGCTGATGTCCCAGTAAATAACTTCCCAACCATACTCATGTAAGCAACTGTAACTAAACCCAGTCGGTCACACACAAAAACGGACTTGAGGGCAAGAGGGAATCCATCAGGAAGAAGAAAGACTGCAGTAGAAGACAGAATGGGAATGGAAGAAGGGGACAGGAGTAAAAATGACTCGAAATCATTACACGCATGTATGAAACAGTCAAAACTTTAAAAATCCTGATGGCCTCTCTTAGGATGTTCGTCTCATAAGCTAAATGCACTGGGGCAGGGGATTAGCCCAGTAAAAAACCCTCTTGTCTGTTCTCTGGTATATTAAAAGGTGAATGTACTGAACCCTTCATCTTTGAACTCAAAGAAACTAGTTTGGAAGGGTTCCTCCCACTAGAGACAGAACAATATTAGTATAAAATTTAGTAGTCAGTTCCAGACTCTCTAAAGCTGAGTCAGGGACCCATGGGTGCTCATGTAGTATGGAGACACAGACACGAGTTCAGAAGGAACTGTCTAGGATTCTAATACTCAAAGTACACCAATTAACTCTGACCTTGACTTGTAGTGAACTTGGGAAAAAGCATTAAAACTTTGCTATGGTTAGAAAAAAGTATAATAATGCTAACCACAAAGTTAATGTGAATACTAGACTAGATAATGGAGCTGAAAACACTTCACACACATTAAAACACTCCAATGGAAAAATGTAATAGAAGGGGGAAGCCTGCCGTCTCCCTTGGGGGTCATCATCTCAGAACTTACAGGAAGAGATGCTCATCCAAGGTCAGGATAATTCTCTTTTAATGGACCACTGCAGAGAAGTGGTCTTCATGCGTGGGGGCAGCTCCAGCAGTGGGAGATGGGTTGCAAGTCATGAGTTTCCAGTAATAAGGTGCTCAAGTATGCAAAAGATGAGCCCAGAAGCTATCTCTTATAAATTATAACAAGTTTAAGGTTATGTATCAATGGTTTTTCTTTTTATGGGCAAAAAGAAAGGATACATTTTTAGCTACTGGGATCAGAAAAAACATAGACCCAGTGAGCTTCAAATTGTAATGAGTCTTCCATAAGGCCTAGCCATGTGCAGCTTCTCCGAAAAAGCTGAGGGGTGTGGCTCAGAAAAATAAGAAATTGTCTTTGTTTCTTTGTTTCGTCCCATATTGAGTCTCAAACCATGCTTCTACCAGATTGATAGATACTTTCTGGGGCCTTACACATCATAGCAGACATTGTTATGATGGCAGCATAGATCTAACTGAACTCAAATTTGCATAGAAAGCTAGAACTTGTGCTGCAGAGGGAAGGACCAGACTCCCATCTCCAATGGATAGATCGTGATTGGCTTAAGTCAATCACTGTGGCCTGAGTGCTCCTTGACAGTCATGTGATCCCATTGGTCCAGTGAAAGAGGAGTCCATCAAAGCCCTCTGGGAAAGGCATTTCTGCATTTTAAATGAGAGACACTTGTGAAGAAAGCATCCCTTCTGCTGATGGACACTGGGATAGTTTTCATGCTCGGAACTGTAGATGTCAGTTGGGCAACATGAGGAAGACTAACTGCTGTTAGGGACAATGAGAATAGTAGGGTGCAAAGGTAGAAAGAGAGTGCCATGGGTCTTGGCAACATCACTGAGCTCCTGAAATCGTCTACCCCACATTTCTTACTGTGGGAGAAGTTATTCTGTGAGAGCTGAATTGTTCTGTCACTCACTGATATGCGCTGACAAGTGTGGACCCGGATGCAGGTGGTGGATAACAAGCATGTGGTTTGCTGCCTCCATGGGGTATAGCTTCTGGTGGGTTGTGATAGTTGTAACTTCAGCCTTATCTCACCTACCAATGGAGATACATCTGAATAAGAGAGGATGTTATCATCATGATGGAGCAGATACCCGTCACTTTTCTCTCTTGTATCAGACATGGTTGCTGACAGTAGACCGTTTGGAGCTGCCACTGCCTATACCATTTGGTAAATATTCTTTATCATCACCTGTGTTTGCATTTGGATGTTTTCTCGTTGCATCCACATCACCATTCTGAAAGAATCTACTCCGGTCATCTTAAATGAGTTAGCAATTACCAAGAACAGAAAGCAGCGAGGACCTTGTTGCCAAATGGGTTGACATTCATATCCCAGAGTGCATAGCTTTTCCTCTTGTCTGAACACAAAAGATGTACCTGCATGACCACTGGAAGTCACTCATCATGCCATCTCAAACACACATGCTATCAAAAAAGTTTTAATCCTACACTCAGGCTTAACATCACAATCTGAAAGTGAATTATAAATTTCCCCATTGCTACACTATGTGGCACCTTCTGCTTCTCCAAAGTTGCCTTCCTTTGCCACCCTGGCACATGCTGCTAAAAGTTCAAGTCACTTCATAGATTCCCATGATTCTCTTCCACCATGGTCCATTGCAGAGCAGACATGATTACCAAGAAGCTTTGCTGTCTGGAGAGCTTACATTTCTTGTTCTTTTACACAATCCAGGAGTTAGGCAGCCAAAGTGGGGCTTGGTTTGGCTGATAACACAAAGAGGAACTTTGACCACACCCATCAGACTGTGTTTTTCACACAGAGCTAGTAGGGTTCTGAGAAATCCAACAAATAAGGGACCTCAAAGAACAGGGGATGCTGCAAACACAGTTAATGATGGTCAGTTTATGGGTCTCAAGAGGCTTGGACCAGATGGGATCCCTTTACTATATGCCTTCACTAGATTTTGGGCATCTCTTTCATAACACAGGACACATGTAATTAAATAAGGAATCATTTTTTGTTTGGTGTCTATCTCCCAGACACATTGTTGGTTCCAGGAAGCCCTAATGAGATTGTGCTTCTCATCTCAAGATACATCCTCAGTGGCTAACAGACATTATTGTTGCACACATCTTGTTGACTCAACCCATGGAACATATGACCATTGACTCCACTCAGAATCCCAAAGGTCAGGCTAGGTTGCTCTGGGTCTTTTGTTCCAGTTGTCCCATAAGTCAGAAAAGATCCAAAGAACACCAAATAAGACAAACAAGGAAATGCACAGCTCTAATGCAGCAAATGGTCCCCAAAGAGTATAGTCACCTATACCGTTCCCTGTTGTGCCACTAATACACTGTTCCTTTGACTGTCTCCCTGTTTACAGTCTAGGTCTTCTCGGTTAGTCATTCAGTACTAAGTAACTCCTCTACTATTCAAAGAGGAGAAATGAAAAAAGACCTGTCTAGGAATCAGAAGACCTGGGTTTAACTAACAAGTTATGTGACCTTGGGCAAGTCACTTGAAGCCTTGAGGTTTCCTTCCTTTAGATGTCAAATAAGACAAGGGGGCTGTCTACTTTCCAACACTTCCTTCTGACACAGTAGCATCTTTGGCTTGTATTGCCTAGGCCACAGTAATTTCTCTCTTCGATTCTTTCTCCTCGTGCTCCATTTCTCCATCTTAGGAGTCATATTTTGGTGCTGCTGTGGGGATCCAGTTCAGCTGGCACCTTTCAAGTTGACTCTCAGAGCTAGAAAATCACACAATAACCGTCCTACCTGTCTCCGGAGCTGTGATTGAGTTACCCCACCAAAAGCATCGAGACCCATCTGTGTAGAACAGCTCAGTACTCTGTGCCAGCCTGGATGCATTCTCATGCCTCAGGAAATGGCATACCTAAGAAGCCTGAGCCAATACGGAGCCCTCTTAGATAAGAAGGGGGTGCAAGCTCTGAGAAGATTGGTGAGCATTCCGATGAATATAGTTTCAACTATTGGGGTCAACCAGCAACAGGAGACACAGATGAAGGTGAAAGTTAACCCCGGTAATAATAGCACCCTGTAGTTTTATTCACGCACTTCAGCCTGACCAGGGGAAAAAAACCAAAACAAACCTACTTTCACTCCAGCAAGCAAAGGTGCAGAGGTCAAGGGGAGGCAGAGGGATTATTATCCTGGGTGGTTCACACAGTATACTGCAGCATTAGACAGATAAAGCCAATAGCCCAAGGTCACACAATTCGGCTTTCACAGGTTGGGAATTAGAGCAGAGTGTCCTAATCTTACCCAGGGGCTATTTCTAGTAGACTCTCCATGGAGCCTTTTGTTTATACCTTGGTTCTATCTTATCTTACCTTCCCAGGTAGTGAGCCTACTTTTTCCCTTGGGGATAAGTAGTGGGGAAACTTGAGTGGCCAGAGTGGGTTGGCTAGCCTGAGCTTAGAATTCAGCTTTCTTGACTTGGATGCCATAAGATGGGCCAGTCTGTGGAATGTGGCTGCTGTTTTACATTTGGGAAGCACAGAGAAGTGCCCAGTGGCAGCTGAGAATGCAGAGGCTCTGGGGCTGATAAAAGTTGTAATTAACATGCACGTACAACCCTTTCATCTTCAAAGGCTTTCTTCCCATTAGCCAGTTATTTCTCCTATCACGCTCATGGGTGAGGCATCGCCTTTTTTTTTTCTTTTTGTCTTCTCAGTTTGCAGATGGAGGTGATGTGAAGAAAGGGCCGTTTGCCAGGAAGTCTGGCCTTGGTTCAAACAGGAGATTCCTGGCTCCAAGCATCTGACTTGACATGGGGTGATGGGAAAACAGAATGAGCATGAATCAAAAGAGAAGGCACACGTGACTGAACCTGTCCTCTGGGTAAAAGACTATTTTTATACTGTTCTAGAAGCGGGGGATGGGGTCACCAGTATGGCTCCTCATCTAGACTCAAGAATGGCTAAACTGACAGAGGATTCTACTTATGACTTTCACAAACATAAACTAGAGAAGTCTGGTGCTCTAGTATGGTGACATTGGTGTGACAGGAGGGAGCCAAATGCTCTATATTTTGTCCATGGCAGACATCACTAATAGATCACAACATTCTTTGTATAAAGATTAGGCTTTTAAACATAGCACCCCAGGCAGCCTCTAATTGATCAGTAATAAATGTCACACGAGCAGAAATCAACCTGTTACTGATGCCAGAGGACTTGTTTGGGAGTCACTTGAATTGCCACTCTCCAAACCAGGGAAAGATATTAAAGTTCTCACTACCACATGGGAGTTCACCTTGTTCCAAATTCTGTCAACCCTGTGTGACAGGGTTGAGGACTCCCTCTGAGTCTCTAAGGCAGTTAGACCTTCTACACAATGCCACTATTACCCTGCTATCTGAAAGTTGTTGCATCTCATCCCTTCAATGCGAACTGTCTCACACAGACAGCCGACCCCTTTAACTCCAATGAAGTTGTACTTTTCTCCGTGCCGTTTTGCTCATGTTTTACATTCTTTGTCTCTCATTTCTCCGTGTTCTTTCTTCCGCCACACTCACATCTTCTAATTCCCTGAGACCTTTCTACACACCAGCAGCTCAGGGACAGGTTTTGCTTTTCCTGATCATCACTCAGTGATACGCCGCCGTCTTGTTTAGCTCTTCTACTAATGTGCAGATGTCTGAGGAAAACCCACCTCCCTCCCTCCATCCTTTCCAGTTGTTGGTCACACAATTCAGGAAACAGAAGCAATGATGAAGGAAGGACCATGCCCACAGTCATTCTGTGACCAAGGAGAAGGCCATCTGCTGGCCGCAGGTGGGTTCTCACTTCTCCTAGAGTAACACAACTTCTGTGTAACTGGTTGGAATTGCAGCCAGCAGGGCCATAGTCAAGAGCTAAGGGTGTGAATATGACATGAGGCATGAACCTAGCTGTGATTTTATTTCAACCAGTGGTTGGTGGATTCCAGGTGAGTATGATGTGAGGACAAGCAGAAAGGATTGCAACCTGACTGAAGACCTTCAAGGACAGGTAGAGGGCTGGAAGCAGACAGGGTATTCAGTCTCTGACCTACTTCGAAAACCTCCACAGTAACACCGTATTTGTGATTTCTTGTTTTCCCCCCACTGAGCAAGAATTTCTCTGGATTGATAAGAAGAAAATTTTAACAAGGATCTAGGAATCTCTTGGTAGAAACAGTAAACTCATCATCTCACTGGCCTGCGTTGTACAGTGCCTTTCTTAAATTTATATATTATATACATGTATAATATATGTAATGTGTACATATATGCTATCATCATCATCTTACTTTATGTATATGAGTGCTTTGCCTGCATGTATGTCTATGTGCCATGCCTGAGCTTAGTACCCTCCGAGGCCAGAAGAAAGTGTCAGAGCCCTTGGAACTAGAACTACAGACAGTTGAGAACTGCCATGTGGCTGCTGGGAATAGAACCTGGGTCCTCTGGAAGAGTAACCACTGCTCTTAACCTCTGAGCCATCGTTGCAGCCAATATATACATGTATTATAGTGGATGCTTTCACGAGGGCATGGATCATTTTGCACTAACATGCTGTAAAGATTTCTTAAGGGAGGTTGAGAAATCCAGGATGCTCACAAAGCTCTGAGAGTAAAGGACATAGCTGTTTCTTCTCTTCAGAAGTTGGATTTCCAGGACCTTTGGTATACTATTGTTTGAATTATCACTTGAAGCAAGGAGTGTTTCCTTCAAATCCTGCCCATGATTCCAGAGCTGGTTCTCTCAGTGGAAGCTGTGTGACTGAGAGGCATTATTAACTTCTCTGTCCTGGACTGCTGCATCTGCCCACTTCCAAGAAGGAGGGAGAATTTGATGGTGTAAAAGGAGAGAAGTACCTTGTCCCTAGGAGTCCCTTTTGCCTGCTGGTGTCTATGAAGTGCAGCTGGGTCATTGTGCTTGTTTCTGGCATGGATTAATAATTCACTTCTGACATTTAATCTATACTGGGCACCACATTTTTGGTACTGTATAGTATAGTATGATAGTATTGTTATTGTTTCCCCTAAATTTTATGAAGCATGCCTATCAGGGAACTCAGAGAGAGGAATTTACAGCACAGGAGTCCAGTAAAGGACTGTGGAGATCACCTAGAGTCATACTCTCTCCTTCCACATATGGAAAAAATAGAGGAAAGTGGTGGCGAAACATTGTATAGTGAATTAGTAACAGAGAAGAACAAAATAGAAGAATTGTTTCTATACTGAGGGTGCTTCTGTATGCTGCGAAACTTTAGAACACATGAGCTGAATCTTGTTCTGGGCACAGCTGCCTGAGCTCACCCTGCTCTTACGTGACACAGGAAAAATGGACCAAAATCTCTCTTGTTTCCCAGCCACAGAGTCTTAGACACCGTCCTCCCCAAAAGCAAGCTCCTTATTCCAACAACAAATGCCTGGTTATAAGGAGCAACTCCTTGATCTGGAAATCATCGATGGGAAGGAACAGCACTCATTCTCTCCACCCCACCACACATTTTTAACATAGGGATCAAAAAGCCAACATCTTTTCTTGGAGTGTTGCTGAGAACAGATTTTGATGCTGGGAGTTCGCTATTACAAGGTCAGATTTTAAGGTAAGGACTGAGTCACAGAAGTAGCCAGACCTAAAGGAAATCAAGAGGCCTACTCTAGTGCACAAAATCTAATGGGCTTTTTAACCTCCTTGCCTTGCTTGACACATCAAACCTGAAGAAAGATCCACTTAAGATGAAGAGGGTGACCAGAAAAGAAACTTCAAGGAGTTTGAGATTTGCTACAAAGAACACAGGGAGGAAAATGTTTTCTATAGACTGAAAAGAAGGCAAAGCTGAAAATAAGATAGCCAGAACTTACAAAAAAGATCTCAAATAGTTAATGATTATAATTTCTTCCAGATTAAGTCCAGAAATTTTATTCAGTTAACTGTCTAAATATTTAATGAGAGCTTACTATAGTTGGGGAAATATGCCAATAGCTGAGAGCTATAAATATGCAGAAATGTTCATAAGCCAGGAGTTTTGCATCAGGAGCTTTGAAGATACACAACTACAACTAAAAAGCATCTCTTCTGCTTCTTTTTAATCAAGTCTTTATTGTTTTGTGTATATTGTACACCCATGTACTGTATATGCGTGTTTATGTGTGTTCAGGTGCACATGGAGGCAGAAGGACAACCTCATGTCATTTCTTAGAAGTGGTCTTCGATGATTTTTGGAGAGAAGATCTCCCACTGACCTAGAACTTGTCAAATAGGCTTGGTTGGCTACCCCACGACCTCCAGAGATCTCCCATTTCCCTGGCATTGGAACTACAAATGCACACTGCCACTCGCGGTTTTTAACATGGGAGCTGATGACTTAGCTTAGAGCCTTGTGTTTTCAAGGCAAGCATTTTACTGACTAAGCCATCACTCTAAGTGATTTTTAATGAATGATCAGGAGGTTCAACTAGTGAGCAATAGACGAGAGTAATTGCACTTTGGAGTGTCTAAATGGATGAGCTTGACCTCTAAGGTATCATGAAAATGAGTAGCCCCAACACAGAGAATCCAAAGCAAAGACAAACTGTTGGCAGATGTCCTCTCCAAACCTCATCCATGCATGCATCACCCTCTTTGGGCTTTCCTGAGCCCATGTCCTCCCTTGGCCAGTGGGGAGACTCTACAACTCTCTGGAAGCTACATAAAGGACGATGCAAACAGTCTTCTCTAGACTTCAAGTTGGAACTCATCTCTGTTAGACTTAGCTTTTTGGATGGGGTGAGTGCAGTCATCGTTGGCAACATTTGTGCCTGACATACTTATTTGATGCTTTCGGAACCTACAGAGATGGGTTAGGATTATAGTGAAATGACTGTCAAGGCCAAAGGCAAGTGCCAGCTGCATGCAACCACTCTTTTCTCCCTTGTGCATTGGTTATTCTAATAAGAATGCTTGCAAAAAGGCTTGACTATTATTCTTTAAAAAGTGAAGTAAGGAACAGTGCTACCTAGCTTGTGACTGGAGGAGGGGTGCTTTTGGAAGGCACTGCAGACCTGCTTGATAGTTAGTAAAGAAATGCACGCATTGAAACAGATGGGGAATCCTGACTGAGTTCCTGTCAGGAGGCTAAAAGGCCCACAGCCCTTCCTACAGACCCAGGCACATGTGCCCAAAGCGCTTCACATCTTCTCATCCTGGTTGGCTTGTTTCTCAGCCAGAGGTACCCAGAGAAAAGGATCCTATTCCCTGAGTGATGTTCACCTACTGCACCACGCAGATTCCAGGTCACCTGGTTTGCCGTGGAGCTGGGAAGACAGGCTACTATGAGCTAAGTACTCAGTGCCCCGATGTGCAAAACCTAACTCCTGGCACACTCCTTTCTCAGTTTCCTCCCTTCCCCATCAACTCCAGTTTGGAGAGTGAAGACCTGGACTCAAAGGCTCTTAAGCAAGGAGTTAAGTGTTTCGTTTCTATCCATTTGTTCCTCACCTCAGTTTTCTTTAACCACAAGCCACAGGGTTAGATGACGAAAGAATATCAGTCAGCAAAGTCCACCTTCACCCAGGTGAGAAACAATGAAGTGATCGGGACAAATACCCCTGTCACCATCCATTAATTTACCTCACCAAGTCTACATCATCCTCCCCAACACCTCACCACAAAGAAGGGACTAGACTCCTGTTCAGGTATTAGAATAAGTGAGCCACTCAGAGGGTGAATGGGGAAAAGTTTTCATTACATGATCTTTTCCCTTTCATTTTTTGCAAGTTGAGTTCTCTCCTCTGACATCATGTTTTAAAATGAAAGGCAAGGGGCTAGAGAGATAGGTCAGTGGGTAAGAGCACTGTCTGCTCTTCCAGAGGACCAGAGTTCAGTTCCCCGTACCGTATCAAGGGGCTTACAGTTGGCTGTAACTCTAGATCCAGGGCATCTGGCACTCTCTTCTGGACTCTGGGTACCTGTACTCACATGACCTGGGTTTGAATCTCAGCTCCCTCACTTTACAACCATATGGCCTTAGCCCATTTATTTAAATTCTGTGCCTAGTTACCTCATATGTGAAAAGGGGGTAATAAAAGAACTGTTTTCATGAGACTGGTGTATAATTTAAACAAGTTAGTATATAGAAAACAAAGAGAATGTCAGTTCTGTTTGTTATGATTATTAACATTGGTAAACAATATTTCAGAAACCTATAATTAGCCACCAAAAAAGCAAATACAAAAGGTGTAAGAACTCCCAAAATGCATGAACTTCCAGCCGTTGTCAAAGGTACGGATGCTCAAAATCACTGCTCCTATGACTGAGTCCTTCCTCCTAGGGTGTTGCAATTAACCTTTACTTTCAGAAGCTGAAAACTTGAGGAAGGTTCTTGGGACATGAGTTTTGCAAATCTCCTCCTTGGTGACTCAAGCCATCCCCACCCACTTAGAATATGTCTGCACACACTTGCACAAAGGAGGGACACTTGCCTCAGGAGGGCACACCCAGGCAGCTGATGCACCCCAACCTTGTGGAGTTTTTGGCTCAGTGAGTCTAGTCCCCACAATATCATCCCCTCATCTCTGTGTTTGACTCTCGGTCTCTGAGCATTGGTGGGAAGGTGGTCCAAGGGAAAGCCGGACCCGCTTCAGTTGTGAGCAACGTTGTACTGGACAAGCTCTATGCAAAGGAAGCCAATAGGGT
>CABHPQ010141723.1:0-15213 GCA_902168405.1 Peromyscus aztecus
GCCTTGAACTCAGAGATCCGCCTGCCTCTGCCTCCCTAGTACTGAGATTAAAGGCATGCGCCACCACCACCCAGCTTCATTTTTTTTTCCTTTTAATCTTGATTCTGCTTATGAGAGAATGTGGCATTTATCTTTCTGAGTCTGGTGTATTTCAAGTCACATGATCTCCAGTTCCATCCATTTTCCTGTACAGACAGATTTCATTTCTTTTAGTTGCAGAATAAGATTTCATGTGTATTTACCACATTTTCTTTAGCCATTCATCGGCTGATGGACATCTAGGATGACAATAAATTGGCTATTCTGAGTAGTTGTCGCAATAAACATGAATGTGCAGACATCTCAGTTGTAGACTGACTAGACATCTCTCCCTCCTATTCTCACTCGACCCAGAAGACCACAAGCACCAACTAAGTCTTTGGCATATTTGTGATGCCATCAGTACTCAAGATGAGTTGGTACTTGGCTATGGTTACCAACACGGGGCTATGACAACAGGAATACAGAGGCTAGCTACTCCAGATTGGCAGGTGCTCATGCCTGACCCTGCTCTTCAGGCCACTACTCTCACTATGGGATGCTCATCTGCCTGTCCTGCCTATTATGTTCCATTCCCTAGGTCCCTTAGCCCTCTCTAGGCAGCCCCAGGCCAGGGGACCACAATCTGCCTTGCAGCCTCCTGACCCACAGTAGCATCTACTCATTCTTTCTATAGCCACTGTCCACCTGCTGAATCAAATCTCTCTGGGTCTGTCCCTATGCTCCGTAGTACAGAACTCCCACCCAACCCAAGACCACGCCCATCACAGGCAAGACACCCTAACATGCCCATATGGCCAAGGCCACCTCGGCTGACACCTGTGGAAATGGCAAGACTACCCACAGTGCCTACTTTTACTTTCTCAAAGGTGGCCCAGTTGGGGCAATAAGTTATAAAGTCCCACAGTGACAGACAGCCCACAAAGTAAATCAGACTTTGTTCTAAAGGAACCCACACCCAAGGATGACATTGAAGGAAACCAGATAGTGATCCGGAAACTAATTTCAGATTCGGGGCTTCTGGGAGAGCTTGGACCAGTCTTCTAGTGCACCACAGCTGGTTTCTTTACCGTAAAAGGGCTTGGATGACATCATTCCTAAGGTCCCTTTCCAACTGACACCTGACTCATAACCCAATAAAACAGTCTACCATCTCCAGTTGTCCCAGGCTGCTCTGTGCTGAGGGTTAAGTACATGGGCTGGCTCTGAAGTGAGGCTACCTGCCTGGGTTTGAATTCTGCCTTGCCCTTGGGCAAAGCACTGACCTGGTATCCTTACCTGAATGACCTAACAGTAACCTCCTCTGCCACACAGCTAGAGGGTGGTCTGAGATACCAGCTCCTACTAAGTACAAGAGATGTTTACCTTTAAGATCTTTATAGGAAAGCCAGCACAGATGGCTCACACACACAACATCCCAGGTATCCGGAGGAAGGATGGGGCAGGAGGATTGCTGCAAGTTTGATGCCAGCCTGAATTATATACTGCGTTTCAGGCCAGCCTGGGCTACGGTATGAGACCTTATCTCAATTTTTCAGGGGGAAGGAACAGATGAGTCCAGGAGGCTTCATGAAAAGCACTAAGACAGGAAAAACATGAGTAAGTAGGAAGAGCTCCTCAACTGGGGGAATTAGGCAGCCTCAAATGCCCTCGCTGAACCCAGATGTTTTATCTGTCTTCATACCTTCCTTTCTCAGGCATTAGAGAGGCCAAGAGGAAGGGTCCAGTACAAGGGCTTTTAACAATGTGGATTGCCCCCATATCTCCAGGGACAGCAACACTGGGCAGCCAGGCAAGGACGATGAGGGAAGGTTGTTGGATGAATTGGTACCCTTACTCCTAGGACTTCTGGGATAGGTTCTGAGGAAAAGCTTCACAAAATCCCTCTAGAGGAAGAATGTCCAGAGATCTACAGACAGAAGCACTAAACGTTTATGATCACCCATAAAATGAGATCTGGGTTGACTTGCCATGCCCCATTCCCGATGCTTTGAAATGGCAGTGACCGACTACAGAGTGTCCAAAAACAAACCAAACTTATTGACTTCAAAACTCCAGGATAAAGGGACAGACCCTCTTATCAGGAGGTGGTCTTCAGAAGCTCTGGGGTGCTTGGCTTTGGGTGTTTTGTTTGGGGTATTAGATCTTACTCTAGTGACCACCTTTTTAGACTCTGTGGTCTGTGTTGCTCTCTCTGCTTCTCCTCGGAAAACAGCTGAATGGGTTGTCAACTCCTCAAGAAGCAAGGAAAGTTCAGCTCTGAAAATCATTATGTGTTATCTGTTCATTCCTGCCCTTGGGAGGTAGGGGCAGGGAGCTCAGGAATTCGAGGTGATCCTCCCTTACATGGCTAGCCAGGGCTACATAAGACCCTTGCTTCTGTGGGGGTTGGAGGTAATCTTCCTACTTCCTCAGGTCCAGAGCTGAAGTCCACCTTTCCTCACACAAGGCTGTGAGCCACCTCCCTCTAAGGCTTCACCCCTCACTCTGATTCTGCCACCAGTTCCCTCCTTCATTCTCTCACTCACTCGAAGAACTCCATCCAGGACCGGAAACTGTGGTGACCAACTGGAACAGCCAGGATTCTCCCTGCCTGAGGAAGGATCCCCAACTGAAACCCATCAGCCTTGCTGGAGGGCGGAACTAAACCAACGCCACCAACGCTCAGTGCAGCGATGTAGACTCGGAGCGGGCGGAAGACAGAATGCAGATGGAGAGGCACACAGAGAAAAGCCAGACTTCATGATCAGGGCCCTGAAGAGCGAGCACAAGGGTGGAAAGACCTGGTGAGAGCCGGCCTGGCAGAGGACTGCTGGCTTACATCTTTGGGAAATGAAAAGTTGCAAGAAAAATGAAACTGGAATATGGGGTAGCGGATAGAGTTAGAGAAGGTTCCTGAAATACGCCAGTCTAGCGTCTAGACTAGAATTTGGGAAACTTACGGTGTCTGGAAGGGACCCACAGACCAAATGCCAGGGTTGTAGCTGACAGCAGACGGTAAAAAGGAATCCAGGGCTCCTAGGGAAGATCCTGTAGGCACCCATGCCATCGCTCAAACCAAGCCGGGAGGCTGCTACACGCCCGCCCCACTGGTTGTAAGTGCTCCCTGCACCACAAGTGAACACACATGTGCCCAGAGCTGGCAGGTGTGTGTGTGGTCAAAAACAAGATGTCCTTACCAAAAAGAGCAAAAACCATCCTGATGTTCTTCCAAAAGAAAACTCAAGTGATCCTGAACGTAAATCTTGACCTCAGTTCCTTGCCCACACAATAAGGAACACTCAAACTAATCATGCCTATCTCTGGAAGCTATTTGAATATTCATGAGCTAACCTGTGCCAGGAGCTTGGAACAGAGCGCTGTTCACAGCGGATGTTCTGAGTTGAATTCCAGGTTCAATTAGCAACAGTGAGCGGAGACACTGCACCTTGTCACGAGGACACTAAGAGGGGCTAGCTGTAGCCGCTGAGTCCCTTCACCTCCCAAACCCTCAGACTAGAATGAGATCATCTCAGAGGGGTTCCAGAAAAGTCTAAGTCAAAAAAGCCAGGCATGGTGGCCCACACCTTTAATCCAGAGGCAGAGGTAGGTGAATCTCTGTAAGAGGCTAATCTGGTCTACAGGTGAGTGCCAGGCCTGCCGGAAGGAAGTTTATTCAAGGCCCCGGAGTGATGGTGGTACACGCCTTTAATCCCAATATTTGGAAAGCAGAGGCAGAGGCAAGCAGATCTCTGAGTTCAAAGTCAGTTTGAGCTACACAGTATGGAAGTTTGTTCAAGGCCCCGAGTGGTGGTGGTACACGCCTTTAATCCCAACACTTGGAAGGCAGAGGCAGAGGCAGGCAGATCTCTGTGAGTTCAAAGTCAGTTTGAGCTACACAGTATAGCCAGGACTCTGTAGAGACCCTGTCTCGAGCCCTAAAAACTAAAAAATCTCAATCAAGCACTTCTCAAAGAGACTCCAAAATTAAACAAACTGGAGTTTCATCTTTCCTAGTTCTTCCTCAGCTCAGAGACACTCCCAAGATACTTCCCGTCTCTTCCCAAACTGCAGGGGGATCAAACAGCTTTGCACACCTAAGCCAGATCAGAGTCTAAACTGGGAGGCTAAATCCCGTGGACACCTGGTATGAGTTACAGGCCTGATTTGATTCTGCCTCTATTGGTAACTTAGAGAAAATACATCCAAGGGTCCTGGGGTTAAGCGCATAGAGAAAAGCCTAAAGGAACAAAATTTTCATATTGTGGTGCCCAGCCAAGGCACTGTAACGCCGGACGGCAGTCACCTGCAGCTGGTGCTCCCAAGAGGCTCAGGGTCCTGTGGACAGGAGTTAGAGCTCACTTCCAGACACCCTAGTCAATTACTTCCACTCCCGGGAACAGACGACTCTAGGGCATGCTCCTTAGGGTGTCTGTTGTACTGCCACAGTCCCATCACCGAGATAAAGTTCGTATTTAGAAATCAGATGTCCAGGAGGGAAATTCACTCCCCCTAGGATGAAGGAGTCTCCCTTCACTTTGTTTTAGGAATTGCCGAGAGATTGTCGTATCTTGAACTGAAAAAGGCCACCGGAAGCAGCAAAATCGTGCCAACTCCAAGACAAGTTTCTAAATAACCCGAATTAAAGCGCAGAGATTAGCGAACCAACCCACAGAGTCAACTAAAGCAGGTGCCTCTCTCCAGTCTGAGGTTCATCTGCCAGGGCCCTGGCAACATCAAGGGCAATCTATCATCCTCTCCTACGCACTCAGGACCATGAGAATGGGAGCGGGGGGAGGGGGGGTGCGTCCCAGGACGTGGTCAAGGCATTTCCCTAAAATCTGTTCCCACGAGACACTGAAATTTCAAGTGTGTAACTGAGCAACGGCTCACAGCTCTAACACAACCCTCTGGACAGCAACCCCCCCCACACACACACCCATACCCCCTATACTAGACCCTTCCCTCCCTCGAATCTTGGACTGAGGCCCAGGACAGGAACCAATCCCATAATCCTGGGCATTTTAGAAACTCAATTCTCCCGGGAGTTAGAGCACTCCGAGCCTGGCTCTGGTCCACCCCCACCTCCCTACCCCGAGGCTGAGGGAGTGAGGCTCCAGGCAGGGCCCGAGGCTCTTTCTTATGTAAATGACCCGCTGCCCGACAGAGAGATCGGGTTCGCCCGGACTGCAGAGTGAGGTGGGCACAGGAGGGTCTGAGTGATGAAAGGTTCGCTTTCAGAGGGGGGAAAAAAAAAACCCAACAACAAAAGAACTCAGGAAATCCTGGGGTGGGAAGGTGAGTCCACTCGGTGTAACTTTTAGTAGCAAACCAGAAAGTGCTATCCAAAATCCGCCCCCAACTCAGAGGCCGGACGCGGGGACGAGAGGCGGGGCGGTCCCCAGGAAGATCTGCTGTGAGGGGGCGCCCCTTTCGAGCCTCAGTTCCGGGCAGTTCAGTTCCGGGGAGGGGGCGCAGCGGGCCAGCCTTTGCGCCTTTTCCCGCTCCTTCCTGGGTGGCTTCTTTTATTTTTTTTTTTCTCCCAATCCACCTCCAAGGGGCGCCACCAGGAACCGATGGCCTCTCCAGCGCGTCCTTAAGTGCCTGAGGGCCGGGCCCCGGCTGCCACACACTGCCACAGCGCCTCCTCCCCTACACTGGATTCTTCCCCACGTGCTCTTGCCGGAACTCGGGCTGCAGAAGGGGGCTCCTCCCACGTGGGCGCAGCAGTCTCTGACTACGTGCAGTGCAACCCGCCCCTCAAGAAACTAGGGGATCTAAGTGTGGGGAGGACGCGCGCGGGTCGCGGGGAGGTGGGTATTGCGCGCCCCGGCCCCAAGGGTGCCTAGTAGACGTGGCTTCTCGTGCCCAGGACTTCCCCAGCTACCCAGACTGGTTCCACGTCCCCAGCCCCGAAGGAGGAGGAAGCAGATCCCCTACGCGCTCCAGATTCCCGGAGAGCACGCAACTTGGTCCAAAGCGAGCCAGCCTCCCCGGCCCGTGCTGACTTACCTTCTGCACTTGGTTTTGGTTGAGCTCGGTGAATAAGCAGGCGATCATATGCGAGGCGATCATCCTGCTGCGACGAGACGGGGCCCGGGTAGAGAAACCGAGGCTCGAGCGCTAGCCAAGGAGCGCAACGCTGTACGACCGCTTTGTACCCGGGCCCGGGTGTCCAGCTGGGATCGAGGACTCTAGGAGCCACACAAAGAAGGTTAACCACGATGGCTCACCAGCTGGGGGCCTCGAGTCTCCAAAAACAGGTTTCCTTTTTTTTTTTTTTTTTTTTTTTTCTTTAAGTCACAACTACTAGAAAGTGCCTAAGTCTCACTCCTGGAGATGGGTATAGTTGCCCAGAGTCCAGTCACTAACTTCAGCCACAGGGTCACTAAGGCTCAACTTGGTAAGAATGACAGTGCTGCTCCACTCCGACGATCGCGCTTCTCAGGGTCACTGGCGTGATGCTCCCGCCCTTGGATCTCCCAAGCTGGGTAACGCCGCGTAGCCTGTGCGGTCCTGGGACTCCTGCTCTGGAGTTTGGTGCAACAATGTGGCTTATTGAGGGGCTGCCGGCTCTTTGGGCCGCCCCGGACAGTGACGTGCGCGCGCTCATTGGCTGCGGGAAGAGGGTGTGTGAGCTCTCCGGCGGCCCGCCCGCGATCCACAGCCAATCAGCGCCCAAAGCCCGCGGGCGCGGCCGCTCAGACACCGGAGCAGGCGGTCGGAGAGGCGCGCCCGAGGCTAGGGGCGGAGCCCTACGCCAGGGATGGGACGTGTGTTCCGTGGCAAGGGCCTGGGACTCCAGGGCGCATGAGCCACCGCCGCGTCAGGCTCGGCTTCGGGTGGGGGGCGCGTGATCGCGGACCCAAGAGATGTTGGGCGACTGGAAAGACAAGTGATTAACACCAACACACGCCCTGGGCGGACAGGGACACACAGTCTGGTATATGCGGATCATGTGAGGGGCTGCCACTGCCCTGTCACAAGTCTAAAGCATCTTGATTCTCATCTTGACTGTGGCTCACTCAGCGGATCCCTGCGTCCCTGAAGCGAAGTGAGCCAGCCCTTACAAACGTCAGCCCCTCTTAACCGGCATACCAATAGCAGAAGGGTTTTTACTAACCCCGTTTACAGCTTAGGGAACCAGGCGTCGTGCTGTTAATGAGATTTGCCCAAGGTCATGCCGCTAACAAGTGGTAGATGAAGAAGACAGAAACACGTCCCACTCTGAAACGGAATTCTCTTCCCTAGACCTTCTAGAAACCAGGAAAGTAAAAGGCTGGAGGAAACCTTGTCAGTAGCTGGGACAGATAGGTGGGAGGAGAAAGTGAGTAGACTGTGAGTGTGTAACTGCTTGATCCTAGACTCGAGTGGTGTGGGATGGTTTATAGACGCTGAGAAGAGCCCGAGCCTCCACCGCAGCTCATGCCTGACACCAGACTCCAAGTTTACACATATGAGTAGAAGCCAGCAATATTAAAATAGCACTTCAGATGACATGAGTTTGGCGCTGCTGGAGAACGACAAGCCTGGAGTTGGAAAGAGCACACGGAGGAACGGGAAACTCTCCGCCAGTTCCAGCTACCCTCGCTCCGTATGCTCACTCTCTCCACCTCGAGTGGCGTGGGCCACAACGCATGTTGGAAGAGCACTGTGCCAACTGAGGTAGACCCCAGCCCTTTTTCTCCGCTGAGCTGCCTTCCACCACGTTCTCTGGGGGGGTTCATTGATCTCCTCCACGGGAGATCCCTCCCAGCACTGTCGGAACAGTGACACCATCTACACACAGGTAACTCACAAACCGAAACAATCCACAAGCGAGGACTTTCCCCGGGGCTTCTGGCTTTCTTAGCCAACTGTCACTTGTCACCCCTGTCGAGGTGTCTAGTATCTCACACTCAACATGTATAAGGCTACACTTAACTTTTCTTCCCAGTTTTCTTCCTTTTACCAGTTGTCTCCGAAAAATGGCATCATCATCCATGATTCCTGCCACTCACTCTCACATTTATTCACACCATCCGTGAGCAAAAGGTCTCACTTATCAAAGGGGCCAGACTCTCGCGGCCAAGCTACCCGTGACTCCACCAAAGCCCATTTTATATCCCTTAGTTTCCATTTTTAACTACCTCTGGCTTACCCACTAGGATCTCTCCTTCACTCAGGAGCTAAAGAGACTTGTTTTAAAACACAAACCAATGCTGGGTGTGGTGGCATACACCTGTAGTCCCAGCACTGGGAAGGTAGAGGCAGAAGAGTCAGGAATTCAAGGCCAAATTGGATTACTGGAGATCCTGTACAGATAGATAGGTAGGTAGATGATAGATAGATAGATAGATAGATAGATAGATAGATAGATAGATAGATAGATAGATGGATAGATAAGATTAGATTGAGATATATATCAGACTGTCTTTTTTTCTGGCTTAAAACCATTAGTGGTTTTCAGTCTTGAAATAAAATTAAAGCGTTGGGGGGGGAGGGGAGCGGGGCGTGGCGGCGACAATGCACGCCTTTATTCCCAGCACTTGGGAGGCAGAGCCAGGCAGATCTCTGTGAGTTCGAGGCCAGTCTGGTCTACAGAGCGAGTTCCAGGACAGGCACCAAAACTACACAGAGAAACCCTGTCTCCAAAAAGCAAAAAAGAAAAAAAGAAAAAGAATAATTCAAACTCCTAAGAATGACTGTTACAAATGATTTTTACAGCCAGGTGTGGTGGCTCACACCTTTAATCCCAGCACTAGGGAGGCAGCGGCAGGCAGATTTCTGAGCTCAAGGTCAGCCTGGTCTACTAAGCAAATTTCAGGACAGCCAAGGCTACACAGAGAAACCCCGTCTCGAAAACAAAACACAAATTTCCCTTCTTCCTCAGCCCCTACACCCAAGTGCTGAGATAAAAGATATGTGCCACCACACCCAGCTTATTCTCTAAGTGTTAAATTCATCCTGTCCTCCCTAGCCCGAACAAGAGCCTGTGTCTCTAATGTCCCCTTACATTTACGGTGCCTAGAATGGAGGAGGCTCTGTCACATGGTAAGCACGCCATGTGTACTGCTGTGTGTACATCCTCGGATCCTTTCCACCGATCGGCCGGTCACAATTCACCAGTATCTTTCACCCGACTGCAACAGCCTCATAATCCGGCTTCCCTCTTTAGACACAGATAAACCGGAGGTGTCTGACACAGGCTTGGATACCCAAGAGAGAGCTACTTAAAGCAGACGCGGTCCATCAGATTTGGTTTTGTAGGACAATGGCTGCCTTCCACGTGAGTGCGAGGCAGGGATCAGAGAGAAGCCAGAGCGAGAAGAGACAGGAACTCGCAGATAAGATAAAGGCCAGGCCAAGACCAGGGTGAGGCGGGGAGTCTGATAAACACGGCTTTAGGTGTTCAGAAGTCTGAGGCAGAATTGATGGCATAAGTTAAAGTTAGACGGCAAAGAGAAAAAAAAATATCCGCTTCCTAGAAACTCTCAGGGGCTGGTAAGATGGTTCAGTGGATCAATGTGCTTATTGCCACACCTCGACTACCTGAGTTTGATCCCTAGGATCCGCGTGGTAAAAGGAGAGAATCAAAACTGCCCTCTGACCCTCACAGGCATGCCGTGGCATGTATGCACCGACACACATACACACAAAAAATAAATTAATTAATGTAACAAAAAGTTTTAGAGACACTTAAAAACCAATTGTTAGCTCAGTATATGAAATCCATTTTTTCCTCCAAAAGCTAAGATCAAAATCAGTGGGGTCAGATCAACTATGAACACCTCTCTACGGACTAATTCTATTTTTTTATTTATTTTGAGACAGGGTCTCATGTAGCCCAAGATGGCCTCTAACTAAATACGCAGCCAAGAATGATCTTGAAAGTTCCCATACTCCTGCCTCCAACCCCCAGTGTTGAGGTTCCAGGCATTGACCAACACAACTAGTTTATTCACTTCTGGAGATCAGAGTCAAACTCAAGGATTCATGCGTGCTAGGCAAGAATTCTATCAAGTGACCTGTATCTCACATGCATGCTCGCCACACACACACTTCAGCACTCTCCCCATTCTCTTTTCTGGTCCCATTTTATGAGGACTAAATCATGGCCACAGGTGCTTTATGTGAGCTCTTACAGAGTTCCCAACAACCCTGGGAGGCTGGCTGTATGAAGTTGTATGCATGAAGTTGTGAGCCTGGAAAGACATTTGAAGTGGTTAAAATAGTGGATGTAGTGTTTATACGCCTATCACTCCAGCACCTAGAGAGGTGGAGACAGGAAGCTGAGTTCAAAGTCATCCTCTGCTACTTACAGAGTTTGAGGCCTGCCTGAGATATGAGACCTTGCCTCAAAAAATTAAAATGAACAGAAAGAAAGAGAGGAAGACATAATAGTTAAAATATAAAAATGGACGCCATACCCATCTGATGATAGAGTTGAAAACAAAAGCCATTTAGATAGTTTAGTCAGAAAAAGAGTTTATCAAAGAGTACAAAGTCCCTTATTGTATCTTCAAGAAGGCCAGAGAATCCTGCTTGGAGACTAGCCAGCTGAGAGCCTGGGTTATGTCATTTAGCTCTGCCAGTGGAAATGCCACTGCTGTGGCCCTGGTCTTAGCATCTCTGCTCATAATCTTGGTGATGCACATGGGATTCAACAGCTAGGACATGCCACAGCCACCCTTGACAGCTGGATGATCGCCTCTTGGCATCTCTGATAAGATTTCAGGATAGCACCCCCTTTTTGGTATTTACTTCTAAGCTGACCTCTTTCAGCTGGTTATCAAGTATGAGTCACATGCCCATACCGTAGCTGCAAGGGAAGCTGGAAAAGCAGGCCAGACAGTCAGGAGCCACAGTGTAGAGCTATCTCAAAGCGTATGGCAGATATTCAAAGGGCTGTGGAAGTCCCCATACTGACAAATGTCCCCTACACCTGAGTCACTGACTGTGCTGCACTGTGACGTCTGAAATGCCCTTAGAAAAAACTGGCTTTCTAAAATCCAAGATATATCAAAGGAATTGACAAATAGGACATCTGTGCTCAATGACAGTTAAATTAGGGAGACCATAGTCAGCAGGCAAATTGTCATCAGGGAACCTGACTATAAATGAGTTGCGCTCTCCACACAAGCTGCCACACAGCACCTGTCCACAGACACACACAGTGTCATGGCAGATATGGGAAATGCCTGAGTTCGAGGGTTAATGTCTGACTGTCCTCTCATCCTGAGCACAGGGCACAGGGTCTGAAAATAGAATTTGCTGGGGAAGGCTGGCACGGGACAGGGTGTGGTCCTGAGCCTTTCTGGGCTCCAATGTCCTCCTCTGCAAAGTGAAGATCGTGTGTGTGTGTGTGTGTGTGTGTGTGTGTGTGTGTGTGTGTGTGTAAGTCAGAGGATAACTTGCAAGAAGCAGTTATCTTCCCTCTTGTGGGTCCTGGGGCTCAAACGTAGGTGGTCAGGCTTGTTAGGCAAGTGCATCTACCCACTAAATCATCTCATCAGCGCTTAATTTGTTTTGTAAAGAAAGAGTGATGAAGCCCTGTTTGAAACAGACTTTTAAAAAATGCCACAAAAGAAAAGACCCATAGAAGAATCCCTGTTACACCTCGTTGAAAAACAACCTATACAGAAATACAAACTGGAGGGGCTGGAGAGATGGCTAAGCAGTTAAGAATATGTGTTAAGGAAGGGAATGGCTCAGTTGCCTTTAGCCTACTGGCTATGGGTGAGATAGTACTTCTGTTGGTCTTTTCTGTATCAAACACACAGATTGCAAGCCCAGTGCCACTTTGAGATCTTTGGCAACAGTTAACTCTGCAGCTCACACACGATTGAGCCTGTATGATAATGAGTATTCAGAGACGGGTAATGCCTGGGGGGCACTCACCAACCTAAGACAGAGCACCTGTGTGGCCTGGGCAGGTGTCTCCATGACGGGTAAGGTGACCTGCTGACGTCCCACGCAACCCAAGTCAGAAGCTCATTTTTTAATAAAAGGGGGACCTGTAGGGCCCTGACCCCTGTTTTGGGTAACTGTTGCCTTCCTTGCGGGACCTCAACCTTGATATTCTCCCTATGCTAATTCCCTGCCAGGTCCCACTCTCCTGAATGCTTTAGGGAAGTTCCTTGCCTGGTACCCTGAATAATGGGCGTTAACAGATTAGAAGCAAGATTGTAAAACATCAGTAGTGAACTTCTGCCCTCCGGGGTCCTCCCATTGTGCTGTAAGCCTGTATTTAAGACCTCCTCCCCCCTTAAATAAATGACATTCAGCATTTAAAATTAAAATATATATATATATATTATATATAATTGAATGAATACTGTGAATGTAATCTATGAATACCACAAATGTGATTAATATCATGAGTGTAATTAATGAATATCATGAGTGTAATTTAAAAAAATAAATAAAGTCAAAAAAAAAAAGAATATGTACTACTCTTGCTGAAGACCTGAGTTCAGCTTCCAGCACCCCCGCCAGATGGCTCACAACTGCCTGTTAACACCACTTCCAAAGGATCCAACACCCTTGGCCTCCTTGGGCACTCCACTCACATGTACACAGACACACACACACACACACACACACACACACACACACACACAATTGAAATGAATCTTTATGCCAGGTGGTGGTGGCTCACACCTTTAATTCCAGCACGGGGAAGGCAAAGGCGGGTGGATCTCTATGAGTTCGAGACCAGCCTGGTCTACAGAGTGAGTTCCAGGACAGCCAGGACTGTTTCACAGAAAAATCCTGTCTCGAAAAACTAAAAAATTTAAAATAAAATGAATATTTTTTAAAAATTCACATTAGATAAAGAGTCTCATTTCCAATACAGAGAGTTTCTTTAAGTCATTAAGGAATACCCAGCCCTCCAGGAAAGGACATAGAGACTTCACAGGAGAAGAGCAAATGAGCAATTTGACATCTGAGGAGAAGACTGCCATGACCCACAATATTGAAAATGCAAGGTTAGAGCTGAGAGATGGCTCAGAGTTAAGAGCACTTATTGCTCTTGCAGAGAATCTGGCTTCTGTTCCCAACAACCACACAATGTCTCACAATCGTCTAGTTCCAGGGGACCTAATGCCTCTTTTGATCTCCAAGGGATCCTGCATATATGTGGTACATGTACATACACTCAGGCACACACACAAACACACAAAATAAATATTTTACAAAAGAAAGTGCAAAATCAGAGCCAGGTATGATGGCTCCCACCTATCATCCTAGCTTTTAGGAGGCTGGGGCAAGAAGACAGTCATGAGTTCAAAGCCAGCCTGGGCTAGAATGAGATTCTGTCTCCAAAAAAAAGGAGGAGAAGGGAGGCAGAGAGAGAGGGAGGGAGGAAGGAAGGAAGGGTTAAACTATATTACTTTATTCTCTGGTTTTGGCTCTCCACTCACTGGGCACATATCAAACAAATATCCAATAAGGGAAATACATTTACCATGAGGTGAGAGGCCCTCTTCAAAGTGAACAGATTTCTCAGTAAAGAAACGAAACTCAAAGCACTATAAAGCCCCTCTTCCTGCTCTAGTCTCTGAACTCCGCACACCATGCCCATTCCTAGGCATTCTATCTTTTTGTTCAGCCTTATCAGAGGATGCGTTGTTGATGGAAGACAAGAGCCCCCTGGCCGAGCAATCCCCTTATCCACACAGGTACACACACACACACACACACACACACACACACACACACACACACTGTGTAAGCATCTGCGCTGCAGAACTGTTTGCCAGAGGAAAACAGGGGCCAACCCTGGTTGGGGAGATCAGAGCACATCCAGCCAGTGAGATTCCTTGGTCACCATATGAAAAATGCAAGGCATTTTTCTATGCATTTGTATGGAATGATCTGTGACATGTCAAGTCAGAAAGCAAGCCGGGAACAATGTGCATAGAAAGGTATTGTTGGTAAGCTGGGAATAATGGTACGTGCCTGCTGCCTGAGCACTCGGGAGGCTGACCATGAATCCAAGGGAAGCCTGGGCTACATAGGACAGCTAGGGGAACTTAAAAAGAGGAGGGGGAAGGATTCTCCCGATTGCATCTCCCGTGTGCTGAGGTTACAGGAGTGTGCTTGTATGCTCTTGTACCAGGTGCAAGTATATCTGCTCACCCAAACTGAGCTGGGGAAAGAACTTCCTGATATGAAGGCCCACAATCAAGTAGAAAGGATCTGAGTCAGGAGCAATGGCATATGTTTAATATGTTTTCTGCATTTAAAAAAAGTGCCCGGCGGTGGCGGCACATGCCTTTAATCCCAGCTCTTGGGAGGCAGAGGCAGGCAGATCTCTGTGAGTTCGAGGCCAGCCTGGTCTACAAAGCAAGTTCCAGGACAGATAGGACTGTTACCCAAAGAAACCCTGTCTCAAAAAACAAACAACAAACAAACAAAAAAACTACCCCCAAACACCCCAGTCCAGTTTCATCAGAATCTGTGGGACAGGACTCCAGGGGATTCCCAACTGCCTGCCAAAGGGGAGAACCGTGGATCCAATGAGACTCCGAGTGTTTGGACCCCTGTGCCTGGCAGTTCAGGGGAATTTGCTGGTCTTAGCACCTACATGCAACTCCTGGACTTGGGGGTTCACTCAGTTGGTTGAGTGCTTGCCTAGCAAGAGTAAAACCCCGACTTGGATCCCCAGCACTGCGTAAAGTTCAAGGCCAGCCTGAAATACATGAGACTCTGTCTCAAAAAAAAAAAAAATTAAATAATTAGCTACATAAATAAATTTGACTCTGGTGGCCCCCTCAGTGCCAGGCTGACCTTTGTATCTTTTGCTGGCCCAAAGCACAGCTGGTCCTTGCTTCCACAGCTGCCCCATTCCTACCCTCTGACAGCGGGGAGCTCAGGAGTCTTCTTACAAAGTTGCTAAAACTCCGCGTAGCCTCGCTCACCTCCTGTCACTTCAGTGATGGGAAAGGTGCTGCCTATAATTAAGAAGGCGCTTGTCCCAGCAGGCATGAGCTGGGCCCTGTTCTTGGCAGCTCCTGCAGACCAATGGTGTCTCTCTGTGTGCCACACTCTCCCGGTGACTTCACTCGGGATGGTTTCAGATACAAGTAACAAAATACCCTTCCTCCCACAATAAGGAGATTTGTTGTTTGAATTCAAAGGCTCCCCAGTGGTGGGCCGGGCGCCAGGCCCGTGCGTCAGGGCTGTGCCCGACTTCTCTGAGAATCTCTC
>CABHPQ010141724.1:0-15429 GCA_902168405.1 Peromyscus aztecus
TGTGTGTGTGTGTGTGTGTGTGTAAGCTACTGCAGAAGTAGTTTTGTACATGGTTTTTATAATGGCCTTTAGTGTTAATGTTCCTTCCCCAATACCTTTCTCTCCTAACCCTTCATATTCAATCATATACAAGTCTTGATAGACTAGTTGAATTCCAAAGAATGTTAAATTGACAACTAAGGTCTTTGTGGACTTTGGGAAAAGAAAGTAAACACTCTCAACTTACTACCAAATTGCACACTCTAGTAATCAACAGATGGAGACAGAAAAACTGTCAACTTGGGTCATGCATGATGTAATGGACTGAGTTATGTTCCACTTAAAATTCCTATGGTGAGGTCCTAAAGATGGAGAGAGGGTTCACAAAGGCAATTAAGGTAAAACAAGGCAGTTTGTCCCTTTTCTATTACAACTAATACCCTTAGAACAGTGGTTCTCAACATTCCTAATTCATTGACCCTTTAACACAGTTTTTCATGTTGTGGTGACCCCCAACCATAAAATTATTTTGTTCCTATGGCATAGCTGTAATTTTGCTACTGTTATGAATAGGAATGCAGATATCTAATATGCAGTATATCTGATCTGTGACTCCCAAAGGGTCTGTGAACCATTGATTTAGAAAGATACTAGGACACAAACAAAATTATATACATTTATGAAATTGTCAAAGAACATAATGTATAAAAAAGTACAAATGAAGACAACTACAAGACAGAAACGTACACTCTAGCAGTTACTAAAAATGTAGTGTGGCTTTGGAACAGAGTAAGGGTGGATGCTGGAAGAGTTTTGAAAAAGTTGAGAAAAACAAACTTTTGCAGAGATTGTTGGTTAAATATGAACATTAGATATGATTCCAGGCAGGACTCAGAAAAAAAATGAGTGTACTATAGAGAAATGACTATTGTCTTAGCAATGTACAGCTTTTTTCATAAAGAGCATATTGTCAAGGATTTGAAAGCCAAATGTGCTTCTGGTGAGGTATCCGGTGGAGTTGAAGAATATGATGGAAACGAAGAACCATAATTAATGCAGATGTATTGGCTTGGGTTGTAGGTGCAGTGTAAACAACAGTGACAGCTAAACTGCAATCTCACTTAGCGATGGGCTTAAAAAATAATGAGAGGAAATCTTCACAGTGTGTAGATCTGTAAACAATGATTCTGGTCATCTACTTCATGTGAAAGAGTAAGAGCCCAAAATAATTCAGGGGTTGATGGTCAGTGCTGGACAGTTTGGCTGGCTTCCCAGACATATTGAAAAGAGATAGCCAAAGAACAAAATGGACTATACTGGTAAATCTAACATGCATATTGTGAAATATGTTAGAAGAATGAAAATAAACTACAATTTTATTCAATAATGAAGAAGCATGAATAATCATTGAGTAACAGAAGTCAGATAGTAAAGGGACAGCTTCATAGATCTATATTAACTGGCTTGAGCTATTGCAGTTGGAATGGAGCTGATATTTGGAAAGGACAAAGAATTTCTAAGTAGGTTCCAGCAATGTTGTATTTCTTGATATGGTGACAGTTAAGTGTATTCTAATAACTCAGCCTACTTCTTATGCATTATGTACTTTTATCGATGTATGTTTTATCTTAGAAGATTACTACAATATAGGCACATGGACTTCCTCAAAAGAAACTTCCAAGTGGTGCTGATTTACCTACTTTGGGCAGTAAGAATGTTGATCTACCACATTGAACACCAACATAGGCACATGTCCCCTCCAGCTAGCTCATTCATGGGAGAGAAAAAAGAAAGTAAAGGTCTGGTCTGTACTTGTCCCTTCCTTTCTGATCCCTAGTCAGATGTTACTCATCTTCTATTGGGAAGAATGATAGATGGGGAGAAGAGAGACCAAAAACATCTTTTCAAGTCTTCAATGACTTAAAAAAGAAACATTAAGAACAGGGAGTTAACAACAATGCACTCTGACATCATTGCTCGGGTTCCTATTATCCTAACTTGGTGATATTAACCAATAAGTCAATAGCTTCTTGACTTCTAAGACCCACTTATTGCATTTGGTAATCAAATCAGCAGCTCTCAGATGATACTATTCCTACCTACAAGGAACCATTCTCTTAATACCCTCTGAGAGTCTTAAAGCCACTGGTAGACAGTAAAGACCCAAGTCTTGATTGATATAAGGACTGAATTGATGATTCTCTCAAATTGATTACACAATGCATTAAACACATCCATTGCAAAGTCCGAGTCATATCCAATGCAGTAGATACACTCCTCATACTCGTCGAAATAAGTTTTCACAAATAGGCAGTTTATGGCTTTATCATAAGATTAAATGTGAATGTTAGGATAATGCCATGATAAGATGCCAATTTGCAGATGCTCTAATAATAAAACAACAAAACTGAATGTAAACCCTCTGTAATTGGTCTGGGAACCAGACTGTTAATTAAAATCAAATCCTAGCATAGCTTTGGTTAGTTACTTTCTGAACCTGATAGATGAATGAAGCCAGAAAGAAGCTGCAAGTCCAAGCCAGGTATATGAAAAAACGTCTGCACGGAGCTAGATCCCCAGGACACTAGACCACGAAAGGGATGATGACTCATCCCTTTAACTCATAGTTAGTTTGGCTAAAGAAGTCTTTATTTTCTTAGAATGTGCTCTCTAAATGGGGCTCAATAAGATGCTCTTTACATGCTGCCATGATGAGTTTTGGGAGACTGGTGGAAGATGATGCCTCTGGACGATTAAACATAAAATGAAGAATGGTTCTAACGGTTAAGGACAGCGAGGAACACATAGAACAAATAAGTCTGAGACGTACAAAGTGAGTCACACCCCAGTGTCCCTGCCCAAATTCTTCCTCCAGGGTTGAGTACTCAGCCCTCCAGCTGTTCCAGTTACTCCATGCCACACTGGTTGGCCTTTTAGTAACCAAACTTGCATCTGAATGGGGCTGTGCAATTTGCGTAGGTTTTGTTTGTACATGTTTTTATACTATGTCAGCATATCAAAGTAGTCATACAGAAGCAATACAGCAACAGGCCCGTTATAGGCAGTAGAAGATGACCTCTCCAAGGTTACCCCTTCAAAACACAGCCCACACCTCAGTTTGTTGATGTAAAAACAAAAGTTGTGGTCCTCACACATCCACAAGGGACAACTCATGAAGCCATATAAGAATCATGGAGGATGAAGATGTAATTTTATGAGCTGTGTGGGTCAGTTTCTGTTGCTTCTCAATACTACTTTTCCTTGTTTTCTCACTTGCTTACAGGAGTTTCTTCTAAAAGTACTTCTCCACAAATCCCTATATGCAATTATCCATCTCAGGCCTATTACCAAAGAACTCAAATTAAAATACACGTAATACCTTAGTGACACCATTCTTTAGCATAGGCATATTATATTCCTAATATTTTTAACATATCCTTTCTCTCCTTTTTTCATCTCAAAAGGCTCTTTTCCAAGTTTTAACAAATTCCTGGTCAGTTTTCAAGTTCAAGATCACGTCTGTTCTATTCTTCATCACACCAAACAAAACCAGTTACTCTATCAACTCTAATCCCACAGCAGTCCAGAAAAATGTATATTCTCCTAGAAATCTACAAAGACTGTGCAGTGAATCATTGTGTGGGCACATACGTAATATGTACATTAATCTTATGTAAAAGAAGAATTCTAAAACTTTGACTTGTTAAATATAGTATTTTTCCATTCGTGTATGTAAGTGCATAGTGGCTAGCTTTCTCTTTCAGCTCACTCATTTTTTTCCTTCTTCCTCAGCAGGGGAGAGCATACAGAGTTAAAAGCCATAAAAAAGTGACAACACATGGAGGGTTTCTTAAGTGCCTAGCTATATCAAGAAGTTTTGTATCTATTAATTTATACACCCCTCAGAAAGCCAGAAAATACTATCTTATTATTATTTCCACCTTACAAGTGAAGACCAGCGATTCAGAGAGACTGCATAAATCTTGAGGTCACACAACTAACTATGATGAAGCCACAATTCAAATGCAACAGCTTTTAAATCTATATCTTTAAGCAAGCAACAACTCACTACTAAAATAGACTTTTCTGTATTTAATAAAGTATCCTTGCTGTTAAAAGCAATCCTTGTAATAATTGATTGGACTCTTAACTATTACTCTTTGAAGAATTCTAGATCACCTACTGTCACAATGAATAATGGAGAATGACATAGCTGTGTTTCTAGAAAGGTGGTTGTTCTGAGAGGAGAAAGGGTGAGAGAAAAGACGAATGGAATCTGCTGTGATGAAGGGAGAGACAAGCAGACCAGCATGATGAGCACCCTAGGGACTAATTGTAATTATTCTCTCTGTCAGTCTTTGGCAACATCATCTAGACTCCATGTGCATGAACTAGATGAACAGTGAGTGTGACTTCTTTTTGTTACCACATCAAAGCTACTTCCTTCTTGGACATCATGGTACAACTGTAGAGCTACACATTAATGCACACCTACTAACACAACAGCAAGAAGTGTCTGTCTCATTCAATTACATTACCTCTTACACACATGGCTTCCCTGTCAGAAATTTCGCTTTTAATTTGAAATAATGGATAGAGAAGAGAGTCAAGAAGTAATATGTCAGTATAAACAATTAACATGATTTTTGCAGTGAACCCATAATGGAAGTATAGTGTATGGGAGTATTTTGTGATCATGGGGTGAATGTAGGAGAATTTTCTTCTTTGATTGGAGGCACAGATTTCCATATTTATTATAATGAATACCACAAAGCAACAATTAGATACCATGTTTTTTTCTTTGAGGAATCTGCACAGTATCTGGGAAGTTGAAGGCTTTTCTTAGCATCTTTATTTCAAGAGATTGTGAAACTCCAAATAGAATCTATGCCACACCCTTCAAAAATGGTACAGCACGTTATACTATCCATAAATGTCTTATAATTAAAATTAAATTCTTCCATGCTGACGTTTCTCTCAATTAGCAAAAGTCTAATAATAAAAGCAAGTAAAATATCTTAATTTTCTACAGTACTTAAATATGCTCTATAACACTGTAAGGTTTCTATTCTTTCTATCCTCACTTCATATGTGAGGAGTGCAGAGGCTATATAAACAATTGCAAAGCTTTGTAAGTAGTTGCTAAACAAGCCAATACAGTCCTTCTGGGCATCAATAGCTGCATCATTTGCACCATGAAATATCTCTTCTATTTACATTTAATTTTTCTCTGATTTTCTAAAGTTGATATTCTCAAGGCAGGAAACATCAATACACCTTAAACAATTAAAAGCTGTTTTAAAGGCTCATATGCAGACAAAAAGATAGGGAAAAAGGGAGAGAAACAGACACAGAGACAGAGAGAGAGGCAGTGAGATGACTTAATGAATATCATGACAACAATGCCTGTCTGTTCTGGAATCTCTGTTTATGGAGCTACTTCTCAAGTTATAATTTCTTTGCCTTATTACCTCCATTTTAAAAATAATAGCATTTGAGTGTTTTTGTTATGAAAGTTTTTATTAATTTAAAGAATATTCTGCTTGCAATACTATTAAGATAATCAGAAGTGATAACCCAAAGGGATGATATTGTCACAAATCACCTTCTCATCATAATATGACCATTCTGCAAACATCTCTGTAAAAAAAAATTTATTCAGATAGTCATATTTATTTTAAACAGAAATAGAAATATGTGCTGAACTCTTCATAAAAGTTCTGATTGCTTGTGAACCCCAGAGGCAGCCATGTACACATTAGCATCGATGATAATTGCATGGTTTTTGATGATGTGTGTGAGTTTGACATTCCCACTACCTGTTTCAGTGAACAAGTATAAAATATTTACCACTTCTGGCATCTGACCAACTAATTACCTTCAAAAATTCAACTAGAGTCTGCATAAAATATAAAATTAAAACTCTCAAAATAGTTTCCTTGCAATCTTTCACTTCGTATTCTCTTTTAATTTTAAGAAATCCTAGGGGCTAAAAGTCTCAGGGTGCTGAGAAACTTATCCAATGACCCTAGGAAAATAACTAAGGTTACGTTAGTGGCTTTTAAACACACTTTATATATTTAATTGAAAATCACACTTCTTTGCCTTCTTTCAGCATATATTGTATTTAATGCTCTGAACATTAGCCCTTGGAATAAAGAAATGAATTATATATGAGTTGCTCTTTATTATGATTTTGAAGCCTGATTTAAAATTAATTTTCAAGACTGTTATGGAATACCAAATGTCGTATTCACTAGTACCTGCATACTGCTTCCCAATCTCAATGTGCTGTTTGCCACAGCCATCTGCTCCCATACTCTCTTCCAACTTGAAGGAATATTGACAGAACCCCTTTCAAAAGGGAAAGAATTAGGGATCTGAATCTGTTTTTGCAGAAAGTTCACAAAAATTTGCACTCTGTAGGCAGGAATTATATAAAAATACACAATTATATGAACTAACATAAAATGATTGGTGATATGCTTACAGGTGCCAGAAAAGGCTGCCATTATAGTTAAGTAAGAGATTTATTTTGCACACATGCTCATAAAGGATATAAAGTGAAGTCTACAGGGACTGTAGACAATAGATAATACTCATAGTGTTTTCAGACCCCTTCAGTTCACCATAGTCATATGCTTCCAGCAAGAATTACCCCTCCAGGTGCTGGAGAGATGGCTCAGAGGTTAAAAACACTAGCTGTTCTTCCAGAGGTCCTGAGTTCAATTCCCAGCACCCATATGGTGGCTCACAACCATCTGTAATGAGATCTGGCTCCCTCTTCTGGCCTGCAGGGATACATGCAAACAGAACACTGTATACATAATAAATAAATAAATCTTTAAAAAAAAAAAAAGAATTACCCCTCCATATTTAAATAAGGACTTCTTGGCTGTTGGATGTATCAGTAACTGAAAAAGTGACGGCCTGTACAAGAATTTGACAATTTCAATGTGTGAAGTTATGTCTATCGGGACAGAATAAGTTCTCTACAGTGAAAACTTTTGTTATCAACTTTATATGGAGTAGTATAGTAATTTAAGGGAATGGAGAAGGAAGGAGACAAGAGGAAAATAATTGATAAAATGCTTATCTTCAAATTTCCTTTATATCCAGTAGGAAGAATATAGGCTAATGTACAGTTAGGATGAAGAGAATAGAGAAATCATAAAGTCTAGTAACAAAATAACAGAAGCATCCCTCATCTCCACCATTTGAAAAGCAATATATTTTATGCAGAAACCGTCCTTCCATAAAGAAATTAATCTAAAAATAATAACCGGAGAAGATGTTATCAAGGAGTTTCCATATTCCCAAAGCAGATTAAGAAGTTGGCTTTGGCAAAGTTAACTATATGACAATGGCAGGCACAGGGGGATTCTCTTTCCCTTGCTAATAAGTTTAACAATTCCAAGTTCCCTTCGCAAGTCAATTGCTAACTGCCAGGAAAAGATTCCAGAAGTAAATGGAATCTCTGTTTGTCTTCTCAGGCCTGTAGTTCACTGGATCTTGGAGAGCTCTCTAGACATCACCTACTTACTACATGTTCATCGTCCTAAAGCTGCACCTCTCTTACTCCTCAAATAAAAAAGCCAATTATTGTTAATACAAAGTCCTGTGTAACGAGGAAGCATCTTGTTGCTGTTGTTGTTGTTTTAAAATCTAAGCAAAATCTATTATTCCAAGATTCATGACCTGATTCACATTTTTAAGGCTATATCTTGTATTAGCTTTGCAGCTCACTGATGTTTTAGAACTGAATAAGAGGTTCATCTCTTTGACCACACCAAGTCCATGCAACTGTGATCCTGCATGTTCCGTGGTGTGCTCAGATAAAGTTGGACTGGCTGAGTAGAAGCTTAATTTATTCTTCTTTTCATACCTCATGATTTAAAAACTGTACATTAAGTGTTGTATGAAAGGAGAGAAGGTTAGCACTCCCCTTGACAAGGATGGAAGAGGCCCTTGGGCCTAACAACACACATACGGTTAAGGCATTGCCACCTACTTCGTGGCATCTAACCACTGTTTTAAAAAAAAAAAAAAAAACTGTACATTAATACAAATATTGGAGGGACTTGAATGGCAGCTCACTGTAGGGCATTTTATGTTGAGGCCATGAAAACGTGGGGACAATAAGTGCCTTTCCATGTGGACATGGAGAGTGAACAAAAATGAGAAAGATTTCAGAACAGCAGCAAGCAGATATGGTTGTCAAGAACAACAATACCTCATTCCTCCTGAGAGTGACCAGCATGCTATTTCATTAATTTTCTAGTACTGGGAATGGTTATCAAAGACAAAAATGATGTGCCATGCACGTATACACATTTGTCTATTACTGAAAAGAAATTACTCTAAAAGGGACCCAAGAGAGCTGAAAAGAAGGTACTAATGCCCACTTTTTCCCTTCTCAGACCATCAAGTAAGCCAAAATAAAGAGCTTGATATATCAGACAGGATTTTAGCTGAATGTGTCAGCATGAAACATAGGCACTGTGGCAAGGGAGAATGGATTATATGTTTTCAAAACCAGTGTGCATTATGTAATCTACCCTGTGGTGACCACAGGGTGAGACACGTCAGGTGGGGATAATCAAACCAGCTTTACCAGTAAACATTTCCATGTAGATTTTTTTTTCAGTTGAAACCACATTTCTAAGGATAGCTTTTATTCAGCTCTGCAAACTCCTGTTTTTAAAAAGCTTACTTAAACCTCCTTTTAAAAAAATTCATTACAGGCTGCAAAAGACTCTGTGAAGCATTTTGAAATGGGCTTTGCACTAATGTGATAAGAGATATCATCTGAAAAATAAAATAAAATAAAAGCTATCAGAGCATATGGTGCTTACCAGTCAGACATTTCTGTTTTTTATATACTTAATCCAACAGAGAACACTGGGTCTTCAAAGAAACAAACAAAAACTTTTATAAACTGCAACATTCCATCTTTTGGAAGAAACCTTAAAAGTTGAGCAGGGAGAAAGCTAATGTTAATGTCTGACCTTACTATTGTGTATGTATATTTCAATGTTTTTTGAGACAGGGTATTATGTAGGAAGGCTGACTGACCTTGAAGTCCTTATGCAGCCAAAGATGACCCTGAATTTCTAAGCCTCCTTCCTCCACCTCTCATGTTGGGACTCCAGGTACACTCACCACCCCCAGCTTCTGTTGTGTAGTATGCTGACCATTTTGCTTGTAGTTTCCCAATGAATGTCTACCATAACGTTTCAGAATGGGTACTGTTATCTTCTTTTATGAGTGAAGATACTGGGCACTTTCTCATCATCTTATAGCTTTGAAAAAGACGTAGGTTCTATACTATTGGAACCCTATTTATGACCTCAAAATAAAAATACTAAGCAAAATGTATGAGAGAAAAGATGGCCACTAAATCCAACAGACTCTGCATTCATAGAACTGACAGACTGATCACTATGCCGAGAACTGTGATGTCTTTTAATTTGTTCTGCTAAGCACAATAGGATAGCCACTAAGCCCCAAAGACATCCTACCACCTGAAAATTAAAGTGTTGAAAAGTCTAGAAGAATTTTACAACACAGGGCATAAGGAATGTTCCTTTACAACCTGGTTCTTCTTGAAGTAGCAGGCCACTTGTGTGTCACAGAGGAACTAGTAAAGAGTGGATCTGAAGAGAACTTATTCAGTTACATCCTTAGGCTTGGAGTCTTCTGAATTTTCTCATTTCTGCAAAGTACATAAGTGGAAGTAGTTGGAGGAGTGGTGGTACAGAAGACAATATGCAGAAGAGACATGCAGGGCTTCAATATATGAATTGGGTGATTGTCTTCTTCTACAGGTGAACACGTACATGACAAAATAAACACTTAGAAAAATAAACCAAAAGGAAGAACGCATGAGAAAAAGGTCACAGGGTGACTCTCCGCGTTTGTCTATGTGTAATTCTCCTAGAATCTCACAACAACCCTGAAAATCAAGTGCTGAATTCAAATTTTACACATGAGAAAGCTAAAACTCAAAGAGTGTGAGCAACTGGTACAAAACAGCATAGGTTTCTCAATGAATATTTGATTCAGAAAATCTACCCAATCATGTTAAGACATTGCTGCTTATGTTAATCTACCCTCATGTTAAGGCATCTTCTGGCCTTACTAGCTGAGGAGATTGGTAGTATGTAAAATGGAAGTGTCTACATGTTTTGGTTTGTTTTGTTGGATGATTTTAAAATACGTTCTCATTGTTCAGCCAGATTGGTCTCAGACCTATTGCATTCTACTCCTATGGCATGATGGAAGTGTAAGCATGCACAGCCACACTCAGCCTTGTGTGTGTGTTTTTATAGCAGAAACCACAAGGACACAAGCAATTGGGGACCTTGCTGGCATGTCACATGTTCATAATGTTCTGCCCAAATTTCCTGAGGAGTATGTCTGCCTACCCTCTCCCATGGCCTCTGACTGTCAACAACATTGACATTCTGGACACAAGAGCATCTCATGTGGGGTTAGTGAGACCAGATATATTTGGGGATTAAAACAGAGTTACATCTCAGGGCAGGTGTGTTTTAAGACATATTTGACACTTTCCTCATCTCTAGATAGGAAAATTCTAGGTCTCTCTTAAAACTGAACCTCAGTTTCCCAAAGAGATGCTTGGTCCTTTATCTTCATGACTTACTTTTGTCTCCTTGGCTCCATCACTTTCCCGTTTTCTGACTGTTTCCTGGGACCATGTCTCACATATGCCACTTGGTCTACAGCTTATCTCAGATTTGGCCATGGTGGAAGCCTGACCTAACAGCCATGAGAGGGAGGTAAAATCCATGCTGAACTTTGAAAAGCAAAAGTAGAATTACAACTGGGAGATAACTTCCCTGAATGGAAACGGTATGAAACAGATTAAGAGGACATAGGCAGGAAATCAGCCAGGAGCTAGAGCACTATGTAAAGAAGAATAAATATTCCAACCTATCTTTCTTTTCCTGGACAACACTCTAAAACAAGTCATTTATTGTCTCTGCCTTCATTAGTTGCCCAGGGAAATACAAGTGTTCTGCCATTAACCCCTTATTTCTTATTCATAAGTGAATATGAGCAACTCAAAAAGCTGATGTCAACCAATGACCGACAAATCTGAAGTTCTTACAACAACCTTGTGGTTAGAATTCTGCATAAAGGAATTCTTGAATAAGAAGAAAGAGGAGTAACAGAGAAGGTGGTGTCTGTGTGCTGACGATCCCAATGGCACTCCAAGACTCCTGACCACAGAGGATTTCAAGGCAAACCTGATAAACTCAACATTTACAGTACTGCCTTATGGATATATCTATTGCATAGCATGGGGAAATTGCTATTTTCATTACTAAATAATCTCAAAGTGCCATCATAAGAGTTTTCCAAGTGTGTGTTTTTGATATCATGAAAGTTTGGAGTTGAAATCTGAATGATGAGCAGTAGCCTAAGGGAAGGATGGCTAATTTTGGTTGATAGTTTGACCAGCTAGGGCCCTTCCAGGCAGGGAACGCACAGAGGTAGGAGAAAGAGGTTTCTAGTTACCCTCTATCTACAGTCAGAAAATGAACAGGAAGTGGGGTGGGCTATTGAACATCAAGACTTGCCCTGGTAACTTAAGGTAGGCTTCACCTCTTAAAGGTTGATGAGATAATTAGATATAGAAATAAAAATTTCATCCTGCATACACCATCCTTATTCTGAATGACCATAGATGCACTGACTGAATGGTGTTTGGGAGTCCTTGGAATTTGGAGCTTATTAAGTAATGAACAGAGCATCTAATTCATGCTGTTCATGTTGCTACATTGAGTATATTACCCAAACGTCCAAACAGTGTTTAAGTGGATACCTCATTGCACCATTATGCAAAAGAAGTGGAGGATTTTGTGCAAAATATAACTTGAAAAAGTTTATTTTGTACTTCATCCAAATGAATTAAAGAAATGAGAGAACGTTTTATTTTGTAGACAACACTGTAAGTCAATCCCCATACTCAGTGGGGGTTGGAGTGCAAGTATACAATGGAGTGAGCTTTGCTCCTAATGTAGTAGAAGCAAGAGTTGACACCTGTCTTTTTATGGAAGTGAATCTTGTCACTTAAGATTTCATGTTAAATAAATAGAGAACAGTCTGCATTCCCTCTTCTCATTGTGAATAAGTTAATCTCCCCTCATAATTAACTATAATATTTCTTATCTTAACTAATTGTCTCAAAACAATAACTACTTCTTTTTTAATACCAATAGTTATTTGATAAACTATTAATATAAACACAAAATGCACAGCCACATTAGGGAACAACTACGGAAAATAAAACCAGCCCCTTTAAAAATACCTTTGTCCTCCAAAAGTACCCCAAACAAAAACTTTAGTCAACATGACTTTTATCACTTTTTTAGGAAAATATTCTAATAATTGTCTTTCAATTGCCTTTTTCAAGTAACTTATTTTCATGTGTCTGGGTATTTTCTCTGCCTGTATGCCTGGGCATTATATCATATAGTGTTCAAGGAGGCATAAGATGGTGTCAGTTTGCCCAGGACTGGAATTTCAGGTGGTTGTGAGCCTAGACATAAAAACTGGGAACTGAACTTACATTCTCTAGAGGAGCAGCCTGTGCTCCTAACCATTGAGCAACCCCTTCAGCTCCTCAAGAGATTGTTTTACAATATGCTTAAATTCACATGCCTCATCCAATTATAGAATAAATATTTAAAAATAAGAGTAAGGAACATAGATGCTTATTCTAAATGACTTAATTGAGGTTGCAGAAGAGATTTAAGGGAGATTATTGTACAGGTGAAATTTGTGTTGCATGTTTAAAAAAAACTAACAAAATGTGGGTCTTCTGGGTAAAGGTAAAGACATTTTATATAAGATAGATATTCTAAGGAAAATTATTTCCAAGTGTAGTTTAAGAGAAATGGAGCCCTATATATAGAATTTGGGAATTAAATTTAAAATAAGAAAATAGGAGTGAGGATGTAGCTCATTTGTAAAATGCTTACTCTCAGACATGAGGACCTAAACTCAAACACTAGAACTGATATAAAATGCAACACATATAGAGTTTGCAATCCCTGTGCTGGAAGAGCAGAAACAGAGAGATCCCTGGGGCTTCCTGAACATTAACGTTAGATACTTCTAATTTCTTTTCTTTTTTTTTCTTTTTCCTTTTTTTTTTTTTTTTTTTTTTTTTTTATTTTTTTTTTGGTTTTTCAAGACAGAGTTTCTCTATGTAGCTTTGGAGCCTGTCCTGGAACTTGCTCTGTAACCCAGGCTGGCCTTGAACTCACAGAAATCCACCTGCCTCTACCTCCCAAGTACTAGGATTAAAGGCATGCGCCACCACTGCCTGGCTAATTTTTTTCTTTTTTTATTAATTAAATTTATCCAGTTATTTTTCATCCCAACAGCAGTTTCACCTCCTTTCTCTCTTTCCATTCCCTCTCCCACTTCCTTTCCCCACACCCATCCACTCCTTCTCTATTTCTATTCAGAAAGGAGTAGGCTTCCCATGAGTGTCAACAAAGCATGGCATATTAAATTGAGATGGGATTAAGTTCCTCCTCTTGTATTAAGGTTGGGCAAGGCAAATCAGTATGAGGAATAGGTTTCTAAAAGCCAGCCAAAGCATTAGGGACAGCCCTGCTCCCACTTCTAGGAGTCCCACAAGTAGACCAAGCTGCACAATTGCCACACATACACAGAGTGCATAGGTTGGTCCCATGCAGGCTCCCTGACTGTTGGTCCAGACTCCGTGAGCTCCTGTGAGCTCAGATTAGTTGTTTCTGTGGGTTCTCTTGTGATGTCATTGATCCGCCAGTGGCCAACCAATGACTGGTCCAGCCTCAGACCCATACCATGAGAGTGAGCACACTGCTATCACTGCCTGGAGTGCCAGGACCCAGAGGCTGGATGGGCCAGAGACCTTGGATAGAACCAAACTGAATGGGGAAAAAGTAAAAGTCAATATAATGATGCCTAACTATATTCTGTTATACTCATAGATTGGTGACTACCCCAATCAGAGAGTCTTCATCCAGTAACTGATGGTAGCAGGTGCAGAGACCCACAGCCAAGCATTGGACCAAGTTTGGGGAATTCTGCTGAAGAGAGGGAAGAAGGTAGATACTTCTAGTTCAGTATGATAGAAAAACACATGTTAAAGACAGTTGTATTCTAATCTTCAGAATCTGTAATATATTATGATATGTGGAAGAAGAAATGAGGGCTGTGCTTGGGTTGAAGGTGATTCTTTGACAGACTTTTACAAAAGGAGAGGACACTATATTCACCATGGAAACACTGGGTAACCACAATTCCCTTAAAATGCAACAAAAGAAGGAGGACTAGACTTCAGAATCAGAAAGGTAGTTAAAGATGTTATGCTGTTGGGTTTGAAGATTGAGGAGAAGCCAAAGAGTGAAGGTTGGATCATCTGGAAAAGTCAGAAAAATCAGTCTCCTCACAGAGAAAGAATCCTATTTATTAGTTTAAGTGGAGATACATATTTTGACATTTCTTCTGTGGAAAGCAGATAAAAGTCCTGCGTCAGTGTGCATTGTTGACATGAGCATGGCTGTAGACAATGGCAAGGCATCTCCTAGTAAGGATATTGGTAGACCATTGACCCTTAGCTAAAAACAGCAAAGGCAGAGAGTACTGACTGCAGCTTCTTCATCCTTGATGACTGCAAGAGCATGCCTTCCCTGAGACTATATTCCTATAGAGACTTCCTACTGAGATTGGCTAACCCATCTCCTTGTTCATACTGTATGTATTAAACCCACTGAGAATCTAGACTTCTATCATCTCCACCCAATTGCATTACCCACCCAAACCCAGAATTACATTGCTTGTGTCTGTCTTTCTTAGTCTCCCATTACTCGCACTCAGGTTTCCTACACCCAGCTGTGTGGGCAGCAGCATCCTACCTTTAGAATTCTTCAATAATAAACCTGTGTTGTTTATAGATAGTTAAATGATACAAATGCATTACAGCAGCAATAAGAAATGAACACAAGCACTCATCTACAATGAATCTACTTTATCAGTGTGGCAGGTGGACTAAAACACCTCGGAAGCATGGAGAAATGTGTGCTTCAATGGCAAAATATACTACGTTGTACAGGTCCACAGGGTTTCTTGCTGCTCATTCTGTAAGAGCAACCTTGCAGCTCCAAGGTCTAGATAACCAAATTCAAGGTAGTTTATTGTCTCTGCTTTGTCCAGTACAAGTTCAATTAATTTTCCTTTGCTTCAATTTATATATGCAGTTCAATATTCCTAGTCTAGAAATTTATTTGTTCTTTGGATTCTGCTTTGAATTACTTGTAACGCCTCAGCAGCTTTCTCGTTAATGAGTTAAATAAAATCTTTCATCCATGTTCATTTTTATATCTCTTAGCTAGTTGTGATTTTTCACCTTTTTAAAAAGTTTTTTTT
>CABHPQ010141725.1:0-22242 GCA_902168405.1 Peromyscus aztecus
CCACCAACGCCTGGCTGGATGATATATTTTTACTCTGTAACTAATTCACCTCCTAAAATCAAGCCACACTCACCAGCCAAGAGGGTCAAATGCAAACACTTCCTGTTCTGTTCTAGACTGGAAACAAGATTGTCTGAGTGGGAGTCAATATTGGATGGAGAGAGCACTTGGGTCTGTGAGGGCAAACAGAGGGCTCCCCCACCTGTTGGAGAGCCTGAGAAAGCTGTACTGTCAAACTGCTTTTGACTTTGACACAAGGTAGACCCCAGCAGCTCCAAGTGCAACTTCAAATTCATGGCTTCATTTGCTCAAGCACTTGCGAGTCCACAGCCCTTCACTAACCCCGCTGTCTGACTGGTCATTGTTGGAAAAGAACTCACGGTCCACTCTCAGGCCAGGAGTCTGTTGAGGGCAGAACTGCCTCAATTCATGCTGGCTGGCTACCCTCACATACCAGGGAGAAGAAAAAGAAGAGAAAACAATGAGCAAAACCCAACGTGTGGCTTGAGTCTGCCTTCCACCAGGCTCTTTATAGCCTTTTGATGCTGTAGTTTCCTGCAGAACAATGCCAGATTGTATAAACAGGGGCTCTGGGACTGGATTCCAGAGGCCTATGGGATGTCCTTGGGAGCTACGGCTCACTGAGGCCCACCTTCACTTAAGTAAACCAACATTTAAGAGATAAGAGTGAGAACAAACAGCTCTCCCTAGAATAAACCACTGGGGATGAAGCAGACTGACCCTCTGCTCACGTGTTGACTGGAGGCCAGCCAGGGTAAGGTGTGTGTGTGTGTGTGTGTGTGTGTGTGTGTGTGTGTGTGCAAGCATGTGTTCAAACTAATCAAATGTTCAATAACATAAATATCTTCATGGAGAGAGTTCAAGATAGCTTTGCTCTTTTTTGTTATATCAAGGTTTTCTCAAAAATGTTTAAAAAGAAATTTCAATTCTTCAAAGCTTTTATACTTAGCATTTTTCTCTTTCTTTCCTCTTTCCTTCCTTCCTCTTTTTTATTTTTAGAATGAAAGATTAGAATGGTTGGCTCCTATAGGGCAAAAAACTTGCTTAGATGAAGCCGTCATCAGTATTTTGGTACTAACTGAAGTTTTATTGTCAGAATTGCAGATTAACCGGCAGGTGTCAAGAGATGACTCTGGCTGGGGAGAGGTGAGATGGCTCAGCAAGGTAAAGGGCTTGCCACCAAACCCAGTGACTGGGTCGCCCCCTGAGACTCTTACATGGTTAAAGGACAGAAAATTCCCAAGAGTTGTTCTCTAATCTCCACACACACATGCTGTGTCACACATGCATACACACTCACACACGTGCACACAAACACAAATAAATAATGTAATTTAAAAAGAAATATCTCATAAAAAATCCTTATTCTATGGTTCAGTTTTCTCCATAGTTTTCTTCAGTTTAGGAAGATTTCCTAAACCTCCAAGACACACCAGTACAGCCAGAGTGCTGGTCACCCTAATACAACCCAATCCTGTGATCTTATTTAGGGTTCCCACCCGAACTACCATCATTTCTGTGTTTTGTTTTTTAATCCAGTTTATATTGTTGATCAGCTCTCTACCACTCCAGTTTATAGTTGCTAATGCTCAAGTGCTGGTTCTTAGCCTGTATGATATGCTAAACTGTGGTGCTAAGAATTTTACATACAGGACCAATCAGTCCCCAAACATTCTTGCTTCCTGTTGCTGGCCTTTGCCTCTGACTAAAGACAAGATGGTTCATTCTCCTCTTGTCAAGAAGTCAGGACATGGCCAGGTGCATCTCTCTGGACTATTACAAGGTGATGCTCATCAGAGTGGTCCTCACCAGACCTGACAAGCCTGTCTTGCTGTGGAATGTTCTGTATGGCAAATGTGTTGCTAATAAAGCACTGATTGGCAGTGGTTAGGCAGGAAGTATAGGCGGGGCTAACAGAGAGAATTAAAAGAACAGGAAGGCAGAGGGAGTGACTGTCTGCCAGCCGCCACCAGGACAAGCAGCTTGTAAAGATGCCGGTAAGCCATGAGCCATGTGGCAAGGTATAGATTTATGGAAATGGATTAATTTAAGATATAAGGACAGTTAGCAAGAAGCCTGCCACGGCCATACAGTTTGTAAGCAATGTAAGTCTCTGTGTTTACTTGGTTGGGTCTGAGCGGCTGTGGGACTGGCAGGTGAAAGAGATTTATCCTGACTGTGGGCCAGGCAGGAAAACTCTAGCTACACTGTCTGCTGAGTGTTCTTCCAAGATGCCCAAGTGGTCTGGTCCCTGCCCTTCTGAGATGGGTTGCTTTGTGTTTTTCTTTAGTTCTGATGGCTGTTCTAGAGCCTTCCTATAACCTCTGTAGATTAACTTGGCAGAGTCTATTTCTGCAAAGGAACTCATCTCCAGGTCAGCCCTGAGGTGGTTATTTTCTCTCTTTATAGGAGGAAGCAGGCTTCAAACAGGTAGAAACCAATCAAGGTCACTGAATCAGCCAGGGTTCTTCAGACCGTTAGCAAGGATGGGTTGATGGGTGGGGGGGGGGGGGGGGGGGGGGTGGATGAGTGGATGGATAGGTGGGTGGATGGGTGGGTAGATGGATGGGTGGGTGGATGAAAGGAAGGATAGATGGAAAGATGGGAGGAGCTATGTTATGAGAATCACATAATCTTTTTTTTTTTTTTTTTTGAGACAGGGTTTTTTTGTGTAGCCCTTGATGTCCTGGAACTCATTCTTTAGACTAATCTGGCCTTGAACTCAGAGATCAACCTGCCTCTGCCTCCTGAGTGCTGGGACTAAAGGTGTGTGCCACCACCTTTTTATGTGTGCTCAGCTCACATAATCTTGAAGTCTGAGAAGCCTTTCGGTCTGCCACCCACATATAGAGAACCAGGAAAGCTGTTCATGGTGCTCAGTTCCAGGCTGAAGGCCAGAGAGCCTAGACATCTGGTACCCAAGAGCAGAAGATGAGTGTCTTAAGTTCATGAGAGTAAGTGAGCTTACCTTTAGTCCTTACCTAACCCTCAGCTGACTGGGTGGTATCCAATCACCTTCAGCAGATTCAAACCCCCTCATAGAGACACTCGGGCACAATGCTTTACTGTTCCGTGGGAATCCCTTACTCCAGTCAAGGTGCCATCTAAAATTATCCATTACAGGCCCTGGGCTGTGAAGTGGCCCAGCAACAATGACTCTGAGCAGGGTGCCCATGAGCTGATCCTATGCCTCAGTCCGGGACGTTCTGCCTCCTGCAACATCACACCCCTTCTCTGGGACATCTCTGGGGGACAAGTTTATCCATGCTGAGACATGGGTCAGCAGGCCTCACAAGCAAGGCTCAGTCACAGTTCCTTTTGTGAGACAGGACATCCCTGCTGAGGACTGCCATTCACAATTCCGCTGCCATTGAGGAAGAACTTCACAGATCAACTGTGCACACATGCTGCTTGAACACGGGCATGCTTCAAGTCCCCCTCCACCCAACCTTTCCCTGGGAACCCCCTCACAGGAAATGTTGTTTTGTCAACTTTTTTTTTTAAGCACAGAAGAGAAGAGGAGGGTGTGGGAGTGATACATACATTATGCTTTGAGTCAGCACAGTTTCCTCAGCATTAGGCCATGCTTTTACAACTGGTCTTTATCAAAGGGTTTTCATCTGCTTGCCAATGTGTCCTCTGTCCTCATGACTCATGGTGGGGACTCGTTCCTTTCAGCTTAATCTATACTAGCTTATCATTTCTCTTCTTCCCGGGGGATGGGGGTAGGGGGTGGCTGCTGGAACCGAATGAACTCAGCCATCAAGAAATCACCAGATTTCTCTTTGTGTTAAAAAAAAAAAAAAACCAGCTAATGGCTCTCTGTCCCTGAGTGAGCCTGCTTGGGAGATTACGATGAGGCATCTGCTTCTTGTACTGCAGAGTGGGGTAGGACTGAGAAATGCCTGCCCTGAGACAGGTCCTCTGATAGCTCTTGGATTCACTTGGGCTGATAACATCCCTTGGGGGTGGGAATGACAAGTTCTTCTCCACACACACCATTCCACTGCTGCTGTGAGGGCTCCTTCAGGGCAGGGCACTGTGAAGAGCAGAGGGCCTGGGATAAACAGCGATAAGACACGGTTCCTGTCTGGTCTGAGCTTGTACAGGCTCTGGGAGAGAAGCCTCTGGAAGGACTGAGGTAGGTCCTGAGCATTCCTCACTTCTCTGGAGAGCTCCCATCCTGCCCTTGGAGACTGGGGTGGGGAGTTGGGAGTTGGCGCTTGTGTCAGCACCCCCTCATCTGCCCCATGCTAGGCTTTGGCCAAGCTGTTCAACCCAGCTCTTGGCCCTTGCCCAGGTCTCTCCTAGGCAGTCCTGTCTACCCCTAGCCCCTCCCCCTACCTTCTTTCCACAGGCTTTCACCCCCAGAATGGGTCAACAGCTGGACTTGGATTCAGTGCTATCACCTATCAATTGCCTGAGCTGGCTTTAAGTCATCTGAGAGTCCCGTGTCCTCTGAAGACCAGGGACAGTTGTCACACACACATTGTACAGAGTTGATGAGAGGGAAAAGCAGACGGAAGTGCTGCTGAGCGCATCCTGGGCTCCATCCTGGGTACCCGTGTTCCTTAGCAACAGCTTCAGCTCGGGCACCTTCTCAAAATGGGCACGTAGCCCTGCCCCAGGGCTGCTCCTCTTTCCTCCTGCCCTCTCTGTGAACAAGGTAACAGAGTCCACCCGGCACGGCTCTGCTCTGCGGCCCTGGTCTCAGGCTTTCCCGGCTTCCTACAGGACTGCATGCAGTCCACACTGTCCTGGGATTCCCACGGAGCATCCACAGCAGCCACACTCTCTAGGGGGAAAGGTCCTCAGCTGTTCGGCAGTCATGTTCCCAGGCCCCCTTCAAGCTACTTGACACACTGCCATCTCTGGGAGTACTCCCTCTTTTCTGGAAGGATCACTTGACATGTTCAGAAACTTCTAACATAAGCCTCAAAAATGTGCCAACAACAGAAAACTGTAATTAGACACACATTTTCCACTTTGACGAGGGCTCCCCAAGATGCAGATTCACGGGTTCTGGTGTCACTTGCTCTCATTTAGAGCTCCTGGTGGCATCAGGAGGAGGCACACATTGAGTACCTTGGCTAGTCTGGGACACCAGTATTCTAAGATCCTGTACTAGCTTATGCCTCATTCCACAGGACCGTTAAAGTGGCCTCACTGGTTGATGGGCCCTTAGGCTAGTAATGGGTGGTGGCTGGGGCAAGTCTCTCCTCTGCCAGAAGTTAGAGGGGGTCTTATCAGCAGCTAGAAGCAGGCTTGGGCTTGCTTGGGATGTGAGATGTTGGCCCTTTTTATCCTAAGGAGCTGAAGGTTAGTGACAACCTTGGAGTGTCTTCAGAGTTCGGACCATGCTTGCTTTCAGTCCCAGCTCCCTTCTACCCTCACGACACACAGTCACCTTCAAATTTCAGCCTCTTTATGCCAGAGAGAACTGGAGACACCCACAGAGGTTCTTTCAGTATTGCTAGACATCAGTGGTCACAGTATTCAGTTTTAAAAAGCAAAGAGTACAGGTTTCCAGGAACACTTACATTTAAATCCCAACAGATAGTGGGGTGTCAGTGGTACCTGACTCTGCATTCACAAATGTCCAACAATCTCTGCCTCCAATGCATGGAAAACCTCTCATCATCAGGGGGTCCCCCACAAAGCACCTGTCTCATGTGGCTGTCTCCTAATATCACAGTCTGGCAACAAGGTGACCGAGATACCCAGCCAGGCTGAAACTGGTCTATGGGTCCTCTGAACCAAGGTGGCCAACATCCTTTTACCTGGAACCCTGGCCAGTCAGTGTGGGTAGGGTGCATGTGGAAGTGAGAACTGGTGCAGGCAGCAAGTGGGCACCTGACAGAGCGTTTACCACCCTGCCGGGAGGGGTCCATTCTCCCACCTCCTCCAGCGGGAGGCCATACTTCTCATTAGCAGCCTGGATCCTTCACAGTGGTTCTCACCCTGCTGCCTCTGCAGATCAGCTGGGTACTCCCAGAAAAAAATAAAACAAAACAAACAAAAAACCCAAAAACTGAAGTCCAAGAAAAAGTAGATGAACTGGCTTCTCTTCCTAGGAATCTTGTTTGAGCATCCCAGCTGACCAGTGTGCAGGCTGACTGGGCTAATGGAGAGCTACTGTAACTCATGACCAAGAGCTTGTGGAAGACAGGAGAAAGGCCAGTGCAGAGACCTCAGACTGTGCAGCAGAATCCCAGCTTCGGGGAGTGTTAGCAAACAGCAACTCTGGGTTTCAAACCAGGGGCCCCTGGCTTCATTTTTCACCTTCACCTTAGGTGAACTGGGGCAGGTTAGCCCCTGCTCTTCAAGTCCCTTCTACACAAGGGACACCAAGATACAAGGATGGTTGAGGTTCCTGTATTTGTGCCTCTAACCCAGCTCCACGGCGTGCTCAGATCTCACCTGAACACTGGGCACATAGCCAGGAGCCAGAACAGCATCTAGTGTTTGTGGGCTCACATTGCAGGAGACCTCGCCCTGTTAATGACCTCCACTAGGTGAGCCCTGCAATTCTGGGAACCCACGTCTTTGACCTGCAATAGCCCAGTTCAGAGAGCAGAGATTATGCCAGTGAAAGGATAGAGTGAATGGGGAGGGGGGAGGCCCCCTCAGTGATCCTGGAGAGCTTCAAAAGGATGGGGATGAGGTGGGGAAAGACAGTTAATATAATGCACGGAGTAGAAAGACAGTTAATAATGACATTGCAAAGTCACCGGGATGGGAAAAACTGCACTAATAATGACCATGAAGAGAGACTTCTGTGGTTTTCCAAGGTTCTGCTTTTACAGCTGCCACCACACTTGTACTCAGGAGCCCTTGTCCACAGCTGCACCCTGCAAAATCCATAGTCCCACCTCCTTTCCTCTCCAGACTAGAAGAACAGTGTCTACAGTATCCTCCAAACCCAAGGGCACAGCCCCATGGTGGTCTCCTGAGTTCATGGTAAGAAGATGCCAAAAATGTCTCCACTATTTCTGTCTCTATACTTAAATTTATAGAGATACACACATATTATGGAAATTCCATTGCATCATTTATTAATATTCTGTGTTCCACATATGTCTTAGTTAGGTTTCTATTGCTGTGATTAACACCGTGACCAAGAGCACTTTGGGGAGAAAAGGGCTTATTCCAGCTTACAGTTATAGTCCCTCAAGAAGAGAAGTCAGGACGTCAGCGCTGGGACTGGAGTTACACATGGTTGTGGACTGCCCTGTGGGTGCTAGAGACACAATTGCTCTTCACTGCTGGGTCACATCGCCAGCCCTGTGCTAGTGGCTGTTTGGAGATGCCAGGGATTGAAGACCTTATTCTTTTCAGAAAGGACTGATAATGTTTTACTACTCAGCCTCTAAATGTTGGAAAGAATCGATGCTCAGGTCATCTCAGCTTCTAAGAAGTTATCATATCTGTTTCTAAGTAAAACCTTGTCTTTTTTTAAGAGTGCAAGTAAAATTTGTATCACTAGTTAGTTTGATACATGTATACATGTTTGCGTGTGTGTGTGTGTGTGTGTGTGTGTGTGTGTGTGTGTGTGTGTGTGTATAGAGGTCACTGGACAGCCATCAGTGTCATTTCCCAGGCACTATCCATGTTTTTTGTTTGTTTTTGAGACAGGGTTTCTTGGTTGCCTGGAGCTCACCAAGCGGAAGGCTGGCTGGCCAGGGAGCCTCAGAGATCAGTCTGTCTTTTTCCTCTGGGTTCTGGGGATCAAACTTAGATCCTCATTCTTGTGCAGCAAGCACTTTGCTGACTCAGCTATTTCCCCAACACATAGAAAACTTTTTGAAAAGTCATGTGAGGGGGATTCGGAGTGCTTGTGAGAACACTCCAAGGAAACAAGAGTCTTGTGACCTCCGTTTCTGCAAAACACAGAACTGCTCTTGGAATGTTTTCTGTAATCCTCTGGGTGTAGCAGATAGGAGTGTGTTGACTTCAGCTGTTGTTATTCATGTGCCTCTACGGAAAAATATGTTTTTGCCACATGTGGCTTGTCCTTGTGATTGAACACCTTACTTGTGTGATTCTTCTTAACCCTCACAGTATAGTTTGCCTGATGCCCTGAATAAAGTTGGCTATTGCGTAAGACTTTAGTCTGCCTCATTTTCAGGTCCTGCTCTCTCAGGTTCATGTACCAACCAGAACAGCCACCACAGTCATGGCAAACCAGGAGTAGTGTCTCACACCTGTTATCCTAGCACCTAGGAGGCTGAAACACAATCACCATTAGTTCAAAGCCAGCCTAGACTATACAGTAAGACCTTATCTCGACCCCCATCAAAGTCCTTGAAGATGTAGAATGAACTTGATATTTCTAGATATAAATTATTGGTTACCGGATCACCTTAAGAAAATGAACCATTACCTTATATGCACAGTAAAACAGTTATATATATATTACATATTATACTGCAATATAATACCATGTTATATAGCACATGGTACATATAGATTATGAGTATATTTGTGTATGTCCATGTAAGTATTGAAGTTACAAATATATTCTATGAATTACCACTCTTTAGATAGTATTTGTGTTTATTTTCACAATTTTCTTTTATAAACTTTCCTTGCCAAAGTTTATAGAAGAAAAGATGTCAACCCATCAAAAGTATTCAGTCAACTCTTGTCTTTGGCAGCAAAAAGCATCCATTTTACTTAAACTCCATCCAACAGCAATGTCCCCTGCATGTCCATCTGGATTCCTATCTGTGAAGGTCAGTGGGGAGGAAGAGATGGACATTCTCAAAGACAATAGAATTGGCCTTTGCAAACATTTTTTTTTTTTTTAGGATTTGCTACCCCAAACTGGAGTTTTATTCTTGTGACTCGTGACTCATAGGATGCACGTGGGAGAATGTGAAAAACAAACCCTGGAGTCAACACCACACCTCAGTCGCCTGCTTTAGGAACAGAACAAGCATCCTGGAGGTACCCAAGTCCTATGTCCATAATCACCTTGTTTTATTCAACAGCCTCCAAAGAGGTCAATGTTTCATCACTGAGTGGACCATGCAGGCCCTCCAGTCTCTGCCCAGTGCCACCTGTGCCTCAGGTTGAGAGATCCTGTCTTGTTTGGGGCGCTTCCTACCCTGCATCTTCCCCATAGCCTGGGCATTCCACTTGTATAGCTGCTGGCCGGGATTGTTCATAGAGCATGTTCTTTCCTAGGCTGAAAATTGTGTTTAACTCTTCCAAGGAAATAGACTAGTCTGGCTCTAAGGCCGTATCCCACAATCCTCCTGTCTCTAGGGGGAGCAAGCTTGAAGCCCAGGATCCCCTGGTTTATTAGAAGACAACTGAAGGTAAAGGTGGGCTCCCACAGGAACCAGTTAACTAGTTTCCATGCTTAAACACAACATAGTCTCCTTGATTCTCTCTGGGCTATCAGCATGTGTCTGCTTATGTAGCCAAGCTACATGTTCCTCCCAGAGAGATGAGAATGGATTCCGGCACTCAAAGTTCCTAGGGCTATGGATCTCAGATGCAAGATGGTTGTGGAGAAAGCAGCCACCTGAAGAAATGACTAACTTTATAACTATAAAGATGAACTTTATGGTCTGGTGTTAAAGCACAAAGCTTTTGAATGAGGTGCTCATAGAATGGAAGGTGTGGTGGTTTGAATGAGAATGGTCCCCATAGGCTCACATGTTCCCAGTTGGTGAAACTGTTTAGAAAAGATTAGGAGGTGTGGCCTTGTTGGAGGGGGTGTGTCACTGGGGGTGGGCTTTGAGGTTAAAAAGTCCATGCCAGGCCTAGTTTCTCTCTCTGCCTCCTGCTTGTAGAGCAGGATGAAAATGCTTAGCCCCAGCCCCATGCCTGCCTGCTTGCCCACCTGATTTTGGGTCATGGACTCACTCTCTGAAACTGTAAGCAAGCTCCCAATTAAATGCTTTCTCTTAGTTGCCTTGGGTATGGTGTTTGATCAGTAACAGAAAAGTAACTAGTACAGAAGAGGTGATGGGATCAAGTTACAATCATTACCTTCTTTGGCAAGACAATAAACTGGATCCAAAATTTAAAGGAAGTTTAAATACATTTCTACATCCCCTCTAGTAAAATTTTAATATTTTAAAAATCTGTTTCTAACCAAGCTCCTAACATTCCACCCATTCCACTGACACAAGTGCACACTCCGGCATCAGTCACTTTTGTCATTGGCAGTGACAAAGAAACTCAACGAGAGTAACTCAAGGGAGGGAGGGCTTGACTTGGCTTGCAGTTTAAAGGGGCCACTCCATCATGGCGGCGGAGGCAGGGTGGCTGGAGTGAAGGGTGACTGGTCCTGTTGTATCTGGCTTCAGAAAGCAGAGAAAGAAGAAGGCTTTCTTACATTGCTTTCTCCTTTTCCATTCTAGGACTCTAGCCTGGGTGGGGGTGGTACTCACACTCCAGTGGGTCTACCCTGCTCGGTCCACCTTTTCTGGGCTCATTCATCCTCATGCCCAGAGACATGCTTCCACGGAGATGCTGAATCCAAGTTCAGGGGAGTGAGGAAGGAAGGGAATATGCTACTGGAAAAATGTTAATTCTGCCTGGAGAGTTGATAGCACAGCATCACTATTAATTTTTAGGTCTGATAAAAATCATTATTTTGCAGGGTGGTGGTGGGGGCATACCTTTAATCCCAGCACTTGGGAAGCAGAGACAGATGGATCTCTGTGACTTTGAGGATAGCCTGGTCTACACAGTGAGTTCCAGGATAGCCAGAACATCACAGAGAAACCCTGTCTTGAAACAAACAAACAAACAAACAAACAAACAAACAAACAAACCCCATTATTTTTACTGCTTCATATATAAAAATCTTTGGGTGAGATGATGGGATGTGTGGGAATAGAAAGTCTGACAGAAAAGTATTCATTATTGTACAAGGATTATCAGCTGGTGGAAACTAACTCCTAAATCTCATTTACATAATCAGCTCCCAAGTCAGGCAACAGGCAGCGTGGACCCTCCTGACTCACTCCAACCCACAGCCCATGGGAAACCTATAACTCTCCCATTCCTGATGCTAGTTTGAAGTGAAAACTGGGGTTAAATAAGGTTGAGCAAGGTAGGGTGAATGAGGCAGAACACTGGACAGAGCAGTCTGATGTGGACTGGGGTAATGAGAAGAAAAGATGGAACCAAGAAGGTGGGGAGACAGGCCACAGCCCAGGACCGGGACTTTGGGGAAGTCAGGAAAGCTTCAGATGAGACCTCCAACAACCTGGAAACTATGGCTTGTCCCTAAACCCTAGTGTGATAGCTGGTGTTATTTTTTCCAACTTAACAGAATCTAGAAAATGACCTGTGGGCATTCCAGTGAGAGATCATCTTGATTACATTCGACTGACATGAGGAGACTTGTCTCAGTCGTTGGTAGGACCATTCCCTGGGCAGAGGATCCTGGGCTGTGTAAAGTGGAGAAGGTGAGCTGAGCTGGGAAATGCATTCATCATTCTCTGCTTCTGAGGGTGAATGGCACGTGAGCAGCTGCTTCAAGCTCCTGCCGCCTTGACTTCTCCATGATGAGCTGTATCTTGAAGTGTGAGCAAAAGTAAACCCTTCCTCCCTTGAGCTGCTTGTGTAGCCAAATCCAAACACTAGCATCACAGTCCTCTCCTGCATTGGGAGTTAGAAGTACCTACACAGAGCTAGAACTGGGGGTCATGACACAGGGCTGAGGAGCACAAGTTAAGAGGCCATCTTGGCTTATATGGGAAGACTCTCTCAGAAACCAAAGAGAGATCTGGATATCAGACAGATCAGCCCTGGTGAGTTACAGCTTAACTACATCTTTATTTGCCAGTTGAGACAGGGGTTCACCAAGATGAATGATCTTCCTAGAATTAAAAGAGAAAGACTCCATAAATTCTGTATTACATATGTTCATGAAGGAGCATTGGAAGTAGGCCTTCTGTTTGATGATAAAAACATACCAGGAGCTCAGATTCTTGGTGTTTAAATGGTGGTGAAATATATAATATAATACATATTATAAATTTATATTCTATAATTCTTATTATATATGTGTGTGTGTGTATATGTACAATTTTAACCATTTGGGAGTGTATAATCTGGAGGCAAGAGACAGATCCACAATGTTAGAACCATCACTACTATCCATTTCCAGGACATTCTCAATTATCCCCATCCCAAGTTCAGTTCCCATTAAATGCCTGCTTCCTTTCCTCGAAGCCCCTATCATTCCTATTCCAATTTCAACTCCATGAATTTGCGTATCTTACAAACTTCATTGTTCTGGTTAATTTTAACTGTGAACTAGATATGAACTAGGATTTATTGGGAATAGAATCTTAATTGAGGAACTGCCTAGATAAAATTAGGTTGTGAGTTTGTCTATGGGGGATTGTCTTGATTGTTAGCTGATGTGGGCAGCACCATTCCCTACACAGATGATCCTGAATTGTATAAGATCATTAGCTAACAAGAGGCATTAGCCAGCAAGAGGCGCCCTCCATGGTTCCTACATCATTCCTTTGGCTGTGAAGTGAGTTCCTTGTTCAGAGGCAATGCTGTGTGGAATAGCAACCAGACGGAATGTGTATTTCCCTTTCTCTCTCTTAAACAAAAGTTAACCCAATTAAAATGAGCTTAAATGTAAAAGTTGAGAGAATGCTAGTAAACTCTGAAGGAACTGATCTAGTAAGAAGATGGTTGAAGCTGGGTGTGGTAGCACACACCTTTAATCACAGCACTCAGGAGGCAGAGGAGGGCAGATCTCTGAGTTTGAGGCCAGCTGGGTCTTCAGAGCTAGTGACAGGACAGCCAGGGCTGCAGAGAGAAACCCTGTCTCAAGAAAAGAAAGAAAGAGAGAGAGAGAGAGAGAGAGAGAGAGAGAGAGAGAGAGAGAGAGAGAGAGAGAGAGAGAAAGAAAGAAAGAAAGAAAGAAAGAAAGAAAGAAAGAAGAAAGTAAAGAAGAAGGAGGAGGAGGAGGAGGAGGAGGAGGAGACTGAAGTTGATGTAGTTGTGGATGTAATGTGACTTGCCTCAAGTTCTTGCCTTTGCTTCCTGGCTATCATTCACTATGATCTGGAAGTGTGACCTAAAATAAATCCTTTCTTCTCTAAGTTGCTTTTGGCCAGGGTGTTTTGTCACATCAACAGAGAAGAAACCAGGGCGTTCATATAAGTGAACTCACACTCTGGGTTGTCCATTCAGGATAATGACTTTGAAGTCAACATTTCTGAACAGAGTCACTTACACTTGTGCTCTCCTGTGGCAGCCTGAGAATCTGCTGAACCAGTGTCCACAAACTTAGTAAAGCTGTACTAAAGCTTCAAGATCTCCTGCACACTGATTTTGCTGTCTTAAGTGACTGATGAAGCTTAGTAACACACATGAACAGAAGGGCCATGGTTGTTCTGTAGTGGAAATAACAACCAGGAAAAAGTCAAGAAGATGCTTGTCACAAGCAAGCCAGCTCACGCAGCACCTGTACAACCACCTAGACATGCTTAAGGGACAGAGACACTACAATGACATCCACAGAGAGCACTGGGTACCCTCAGTGGCCAGAGGTCACCTAGAAAAGACAAGACTGCCATTACCATTTGTTTGGGATACAGCTTCAGAAACAGAGATCTTCACTACAGGATTCTCATTGGCAAACCTTTATCCTGTATGTGGTCCAAGAGCTGAGCAACTGAAGTGAGGAAAATGGATATGGAAATCTGCTTCTCTACTTCATTCTCAAGTATCCTTGGCAGGTCCTCATCTCTTATGCAACCCGATTAAGGATGCTACACTCCCAGGTCGCAACAAGAAGAGACTCTGTTGATCTTAACTCACGTAGACACTTACATATTAAGTCAGATGGGTGAACAAAACATTCTAAAATGGTATTCTGACCTTTTCCAGTGTCTGTACAACTTCAAATGAGAAGAGATACTCAAAGGAATTCAGCTCGTATTAGGAAATAAAATTTAGCCCAATTAAAATGCTCTTAAATGTTAAGGCTGAGAGACTGTTACCAAAATCTTATGAGTTGGATCTAGTTAGAAGATGACTGAAATTGGCGTAGCTTCAGTCAATTCACAGCTGACTCTTATGCTCACAGGACTGTCTCCTAGACCTCCACCCATCCATTCCAGTGTATTTTAGTGGTCTCCTAGAGTCTTCTGATTCTCTGAGGCATAGGGTGTGTTGAGCTAAACTGATGTGGTCACACTTCATAGAAGACAACGTTCACCAGGGCAACTAGAAAATGTGTCAGCTATAATATCAGGAACCTCAGACCAGAAGCACCTTATAGTGGGTATTTTCCAAGCTCTGAATAACAGAACTATCTATGAGGATGGCCATGCTCCTCTTGGCCACCAAACACTTATCCTAGGGCTAAAATGCCAAAAAAAAACCACAACCCTGGTATTTTAATTTTATTTAGGTTAATCTTCATTAAATAGCCACCTACAGCTAGTGCTCTCTGACTGAAGTATGAATATTTGAACTTAGGAAATGCATTAAAATTACAGATCTCCATACCTTACAGAAAGGTGGAGGTAGGTATCCACCTTCCTAGAAAGTTCCCCAATGATGTCAACACTGGTGGCCTAGAAACAATTTCCCAGGTTTCACTTGGGGAGGAGGAACAGCTTCTAGAAGAGGGGTGCAGATGAATGCAGACTAGGAGGAATGTAAAAGAGGTGTTAGAGGGAGCCTGCATGCCAAGAAGCTCCACCTGTTGGAGGCGCTGGCTTAGAAGCTGAATGGGGTGGGCATTGTCTTTGATGATGATAACTTCCCTCCATCCCTACCCCTTGGAATCTACCCACTTTAGGTTTATGTTACTCTGCACTGAGGTCAGCTGCATAAATCCATGAGTTCCAAAGGAAAAGATTGTTCAGCTCACCATCACCCTCCATGGGTCACCTCAGCACCAGGTTCCATGTAGCCCACTTATCTTACAAGACTATGCCAGCCATTATCCACATCTTTCCGCCTCTGATCACTCCTCCAAGGGTAACCCCCTCAGTGTGTTTTTAGGGCTCTTTAATCTGATCAGAGCAGCCCTCCTGGTACTTTTTGTGTCAGAGTCATCCATCACTGGTATATTCTGTCCTATCACCTCAACTGTTCAAATGTTCCTCAAGGTCAGTCCATTCTGCATCAGAAATGTTTTCCAAGTACCTTCTTCTGTCTGTGGACACTCATTTGGCTCATCCCCTTCCCCTGAATAACAAAAGCAGCCATGCCCACTCTTTATATCTTCCAATACCATCTTCCCATGCATCCAGAATTAGCTGAGCCATATCATGTCACTGCCCTACTCACAGGCTTGTCTTTCATGCTGTCCAACCATCGTGAGAAAATTCCAGGTCCTCACATGGGCAGAAGACCCTTCACGGCTTGGCTATGCTGCCTCTTCCTGTCTCATCTTGCTCACGAGCACAATGACATATTTGTTTCTGGAATTTCCCTTCCTTGTTACTCTGGACCTTTACATAGCCTCTCCTTCTCTCTTGAATCCTCTACAATCCACCCACTTTACCTGCTTCATGACTGTTCACATACAACTTGAATGATGCCTACTCACATACACCTTGAATGACATTATAGATCTTCTTTTTTCTCAAGGCCAGGCTGGTGTCCCATACCTTCCTTCCTTGGCTATAAGCACCACTGTCTAGTGTTGGGCTCTTTGGCTTGTCTATAAGAGAGACAAGGCTTTTAACTTCATTGTTCTATCTCCAGTGCCCATTGTCATGTCAGACATTAACCAGGTATTTGTTAGTAAATGATGAGGGAAGTAAGTGAATGAATACATAGCAACAAAGAATTAACAAAATGCTGAGGAGGATTTGTGGACAGGATAAGGGAAGCAGAGAAGTGGAGCCATGAATCTGGGTAGCCGAGTTTCTGAGAATTTTCTTCTTCATTTAGCCAGCACTTAGAACAAGGAAATCAGGGATCATGGTGCTATGGGTGGGTTGGGTTTCTCTGAGAAGAAGGGAGAAGAAACCACACAGAAAGAATTTGCAACTGAAGTTGTTGAGAATATCAAGATGATGAAATTAAAATCCTTTCTTCAACAAGAACCCAAAGGATGACTCCTGCTAACCCAGGTCTGGTCAGAACTGAGATGTGTGAACATTACCCAGCCTTCAGGAAGAGAATGGGTTTAACCCATTTTTTCATTCATCTACAAAGGGTAGAGTGGAGCACAGAATGAAGCCAGTGGTGTAGTATCATAAAATACCAAGTACCATAGGTGGGACGGAGAAACCATACTGAAACCATTTACAGCTGAGCATCGGAAATAACATGAGCACTCATATTTCAACACTGGCTGTTCACGGATCTTGATGTCATTCTGCAGACCAAGAAATGGGGAGACCGTAAACAGCTCGCTGTAGAAACAACAGTTGAATTTCAAAACTCCTCTCTTGGAATTGTTCCCTATACCCTGCAGGACATGTCCTCAACCTTCTAGTGATTTGTGTCTGATTACCGCAGGCTGTTCAGGTTCTATCATTCACTAGCATTATAAGGGTTTACTTGGTGCCTGTGACCAACAGACTGTGGAAGATGGTGGTGGGTCATCAAGACCCTCCCTCTGACCTTAGGTCATTCCTGCTTCATAGGAATGCTCCATGGAAGTCACCCTTACCAGCAGCTGTTTTCCTAAAGAATCCCGTTGAGTCAGCAGTCTCATTCACGAGATTACTGGCCAATGTTTCTGAACTTGCAGGATTTTGTTTGTTTGTTTGTTTTTGTTTTAGCTTTACTGTTAACTCAAGCACAGGATTTACATTTATCTCCATTTAATCTCATCTTGTTAGTTTTGGTCCATTGATCCAAAGTGTAGAAATCTCTGTAATCCAGATCCTGCCGTGTCAGGAACACTTATCCCCTCAGCTTTGTGCTGCTAGGAGATGCAGTTTGGGTACCCTGTTATGTCTTCATAGCAGCAACTGCCAAAACCATGGCCAGGGTGAGGCTGAATGCACACATTGCCCTAAGGCAACCGGCAGCAGCTTCTCTAGCTGTCTGGCATAATCCAGGTCGGCATGGATGATGGGCTAACTTCTTCTACATGATCACTTTGCCAAGTTTTAAACTGCCAAATGCTATCTCCACACCAGCCACACTTCTCTCTTTTGCATGGCATAGCCTGAGGAATGATCTAGAATAAATGCCCTTATAAAGATGTCTGAAAAAGCCACAAGGAATCATACTATTAACTGTTTACCTAAAAATAAGCATAGTTCAGTGTATGAATATACACATATTGTTTTAATGAACCTTTCTCATCTGGGCTGGTGGTACTTCTTCCAAGAGCCAAAGAAAACCTAAGAAAAACCTCAAAAACAGACATGAGAAGCCCTCTTTTGAGTTATTGGTCATGGATGTCCAAGAGACTCCCCAAACATACAGCCTACTGCTATTGCCTCTGGTGGTCCCTCAGAGGTGGAAGGGAAGTCCTTAGTACTAAAGACACCATGTACTTCAGAAACAGGGTTCAGAGACCCCTGAGCAGGAACTGAACTGAATGCCCCTCCCCTGAGGATTACTTTTCATGATAACAGAAGGCACCATGCCAGCTTCCAAAGGGGGGAGGCAACCAACAGTCCTACCCATCTATGACACCTATGAAGCAGTCTATAACAACACCTATAAGCAACCAGTATTGGCACACATACCTTGGTAGTAACCAATAGCTCTCTAATGGCACTTAAGATCCACTGAACAAGAGGGAAACCATGTTTGGTCTTGGAAACCTAACCAACTCTTCAGTCCTGGTGAAGTCATGGATATTGGAGAAGAATCTATAACCACTATTTTACTAAGGCAGCATAATCCCTAACAACAATCCATAAACATTTGTCCTTATACACCCAGATAATTGCAGTCTTTATCTTGCATCAAGGAAACTTCTGTTTGCAATGGAAAGAGACCACTACAGAAAACCACAACCAATCAAAATGCAGAGTTGTAGAGCCCAGTCCCAGTGGACACATCTTCAAAACAACTCCCACACCTCAGGTTCAGAGAATATTGCAGAAGAAGGAGTGAAAAGGTTGTAAAAGTCACATGATCAGAGAGTTTGCTGTGAGGTTGAGTCTCCTAGTAATATCCTACACATATAAAATCTCCCCAACATAGCTGACACATGTTAGCTGAGCAGGGACAACACCAATGGACATGCTAAAATGAATGAGACCCACAAGGCCTCACCCCTACACACTCGAAAAGCTATAGACAACTCAGGACAGCTGAGAATGGGAGAGGAGGTCTTCTCCAGGGAAGAGCACACCAAATGATTGCTCAGTGCCACACAGTGAGCCCTGAAAACACACATACAAGTTACATTATGTGGATTGAGCAAGTATTTAGGGACATGCACAATAACAATCAACGAAAAAGGGGCCATGACTTGAAGGAGAGCGGGGAGGAGTATATGGGCAGGTCTGAGGGAGGAAAGGGAAGGGGGAAATGTTATTATATTATAATCCCCAAAATTAAAACAAACATCCTCCTCCATATTTATGCCCACCATGGAACGATGTTTAAACACCCTTTCTGCTATGGTTCTGGAGCAAAGTACTAATTAAGGTTGCGCCATAGAGATGTCTGGAATTGTTCCAGACAGAATAAAAATCAATCGTGACATTCTTTGCACTCAGAGAGTCCCCAAGTATAAATTTAGTTTCCCATGGATTTCCCACAGCAACCAACTTTGATCAGTGGTGGGACAGGGCTTGCAAACTGAAGGCTCCCTGGGGCTGAGAGATGTGTTGAATGGGGTCTAGTGCTCTCATTTAAAAAATGCAAAGTTGGAAAATAAAATGGATGTCTAAGCTGGCCAGCATGTCCCATAAAGCATTTTGATCAAAGACGCAGTTTCTGAAACACTGAGGAATGGCTGGGGAATCCATGGGGATGTGGAGGAGTTAGAGCAGCTAAAACCTGGTCCCCGCCGTCCCATAGGCAGACAGCAACGTCCTGACAGATGCTGCTTGGGGAAACTTAATGTTTCTTTAAACATTCAATTATGGCTACACAAACACATATTTTAAGCCACCAGCAGATCCCTGTACAAATTAGGGATGCTAGAAGGCAAATCAAATAGATTCCCTGAAATGAGTATTTAATAAGAATCCAGCTCTGCCATGTGAAGAACTGTCCTACCATGGAGGAGTTTGAGAAGGATAAGGAGAGGACTCTGCCAGCATCAGCTTTAGATGATAGCTCTTGTGATGGAAGGGGCCAAGGCCATCCTAGTTCAGTTTTAATTGCCGAGAACCTTTTTAATCATTACAGATTTCAGAATACCCAGGGGTTTGGTGCTCAATACGTAGGCTTTCTGGGAATTGCTAGGGGACGTTCAAAGGTCTTTCTTTAAAAAATGGTTCTGCACTGTATGTCCTTTCTGACGGGTACACATGTTGTCTTTCCTCTTTTCAAACATTCCTAAGTTTTGACACTTTTAAAATGAAGTTCTTTTCTAATTTATAATGTGGTATTTTCTTATTGTAAAACAATAAAGTCTTCTTTTATAATCTTTATATCCAGGGCTATGTGGCATGCATGTCATTTAAAAATAAAAATGCAACACCATGTACACTATTTCCTAACACGATATTTACATTGGGACATCATGAATTTTTTTTTTCCCAACGGTAAAGTTCTTCATTATTTTAATCATCTCCTGCCGATATAATTTTCAAGAACAGACTCAGCAGTGAACGGGCTTTGAACCTGGGGCTAATTCCTAGGCTGTAACAGGCTGGCCATCTGATTGGTCAGGTCCTCTAGTGTCCTGAGTGTTAAATATTTAAATGACCTGTTCTTATTTCTTACAGCTTCATTTGACTAAATTTTCTAAATTGGATTTCCTGGGCCAAAGGCTATGGAAATTAAAATTCAATTATAAGGTGTATGATTAATTACCTTTTGTGTCTGACAGCATGAGGAGAATCATAACATTTTTACCCTACTCACAAAATTGTACATTTTGGGGTCCTCATTGCTTCATTTTTAATAGGCGTGTAACTTTCTTCTAAAAAGGTCACACTGAATATCTGGGCAGAAACATCATTAAAAGAGTAATATCTGAATGTTCTAATTATGAAAGCATTACTTTTAACTGAAGGTGATCTTTAAAGTTGGCACAGGTGGGCACTGAGGATGGAGTTGAGTAGGGAATGCTTTGCTTAGCACACACAAGGCCCTGGTTTGGTTCCTAGCACTGCAAAAAATAAAATTGCTACAACTAGCAATCAGTAAATCAAAGCTACAGTGTCCAGAGGCATAGACTATGTCCTCGCTATGCATTTTAAATTTAAATTTATTATTATATTTTTTTAAATTAAGGTTTCTCCCGCTGCCGCCTTGGCCAGGATTGGCCTAAAAATTCTCTATACAGCCCATACTGGCCTTGAACTTATGGGAATCTCCTGCTTCAGCCTCCTAAGTGCTGAGATTACAATATGCACCACCATGCGCAGGTAATCCATATACTTTTTTTAAAAATAGATTTATTTTTATTTTATGTGTATGGATGCTTGACCTACATGCATGTCTGTGTACCTTGGGAGTGCAGAGCCCATAGAGGCTGGAAGAGGGTTCTGAATCTCCTAGAATTGCAGTTACAGAGAGTAGGGAGCTGCCACATGGGTGCTGGGAGCAGAACCCAGGTCCTGTCACAAGTGCTCTTAACCTCTGAGCCACCTCTCCAGCCCCAGAATCCACACACTTTAAACACACAAGCTGACAAAGAGATCAGGAAGAAAGAAAGAAGTGGAGAAGAGAGATATTCACGTTTCTAGCTTTTCTGATTCTGAGGTTATCTTAGGAAAGGCCTAAAAGGGTTGGACAAGAATAAATTAGGGCATCTTTGAGATGATTTTCCACACAAATTATCCCTCGTCTGGTTGTTGGCCTGCATTGCGCTATCTGCAGTAACAGAGGGGGAGTCATTTCCAGAGGGAGCCATGAGCAGGACGGTTAAGCCACTTTCCAAACCCAGAGAACCAGATGGGACCAAGACAGCGTTTTACGTGGAAGGGCACGTCAATAATGATGCTAAGCGAAGTAACAGTGCAATAGGATTGTACAAAGACTGTGGTGTCAGCTAGGGACCGCCAAAGCAAAGCCATGGTTACAAGACAAAAATCCACCTTTGCACTTGCCCCCTCACTCAGGGTTCGCGTGTTGGTTTATTCTGTTGTCGCTCTTGGTTCCAACCCCTCTGCAGTGTTCTCTTTCCTGTTCTGGAACAGACTCCGTGCACTAAAGACAGAAAGGGTTTCACAAGGTCTTTCCACTCTCTTACCTGTAACCCTAAGACCATGTGCAAACTCAGGGTCACAGCCTCCCTTGTGCTGGGGAACATGTTCCTCCAACAGCTAGATACCCGGAGCACCCGCCACGCAGACATTTCTAAACCCCACTGCCAATCATAACAGCCCATAGAGGACACATGACCCCACGGATGTCCTTATGAGATTTTTGTTTGTTTTTCTGTGTCTTTCAGAGAGCATCTAGAATACCAGCTTTTGTCCTCATTGCTGTGACCAAATATTTGACAAGAAGCATCTTCAGAGAAGAAGGTTTACTTGATTGACAGCTGGAGAGCACAGTCCATCATGGTGGAGAAGGCATGTTGGCAGGGGGGTGAGGCAGCAGGTCACAGTGCACCCAATATCAAGAGCAGAGAGTGGACAAGTGAGCCCGGCTATAGAGTCTCAGGGGCTGCCCCTAGTGACCCGTGTTCCCCAGAGAAGCCCCACCTTCTAAAGGTTTCACAACCTTTCAAACCAGTGCTGCCATTTGAGAGCTGAGTGTCCAAGCACAGGAGGACAGTTTACCTTCTAACCACATCCTCTAGTTACCTCAGTGGAGATATTTTCAAAGTCATATACATGCAGCAAGGGGAAAAAGTGAATTTCCCACAACACTCTTACATGAACAGAAGTAGATGGGCTGAGGAGACTGCTCGGTGGTTTTAGTTCTTGCTACATAAATATGATGACTTAAATTCGGGACCCCAGCATCCACACAAAAGCCAACATCTATAATCCTAGCACTGGGAAACAAAGACAAGAGGATCCTAGAGGCTTTCCCAGGGGAAACCTAGTTGTTTAGCTCCACATTCAGTGAGAGACCCTGTCTCAAAAAGCACAATGGAGAGAGCAATTGGGGAAGTCAGCCTCTGGCTTACACATATACATACACATCAATATGCACAGGTGC